>CM031587.1:9385147-9409104 GCA_018467065.1 Ephestia elutella | reverse complement strand
TTAATATGGATCCCATATAATCTAGATTAACTACCCTAAAGAAAACGCTGCAAATTAGTCTTCAGGAAAACGTAAATAGTCAGAGAGTTATCTTGGGCAGGTTTTAATTGGTAACACTACTTTTATCCTTACTTAAATAAACTTAGATAATGTTTATAAAAGGAGGGAAGACACCACAACTTCTCAAATATTTATTAAAGAATAGTTTTTACATCTTCCACTTCTTTACATTTCAAACAAAATCGTAGTTGCTAAGCAATAATTCAATCAAAGAGAATTGCAAAGAGGTGCTCTGCCGATATAAGGCCGACCACATGCATAAGCCCGGATAAGGCGGGCGTTACCTACATCCTCCCCCTTAGTCAGTAAGATGCGACCCCAACTACTGACTAGTAAGTCTAAGCTTTCGAGGCCTACCGCGCCTACGTTTCTCGCGAACAGGGGTTTGAACCTCGCCCACGAAAGGTGTCAGATTCGAAACGTGATACTTGCCTACGTAGCTGCCCCGTAGACTTTCAATATCATAAGTAGTGTCACTAACAATACTCCTTATCCTATAAGGGCCATCACGACGTGGTATAAACTTTGAAGACTGACCATGACTTGTATCATTCAAGCCTTGCGTTTTCAATAACACAAGATCACCGACCTTATAATCGGGAGGTAGTCTGCGGCCTGTATTTCTATACTGTTTCTGTATAGCTTGAGCCTTCTCATGAACATCGCGTGCATCGACTAATTTATCAGCTAAACGTCTAAGATAAGGCGTTATAATCGGAACGAAATTATCCGACTCAATAACTGCTCTCATGTCAGTGGTGGCATCACTCGGTGCACGCATCTCGCGACCAAAAGTAAGATACGCCGGAGAACAACCAATGCTGGCTGTAACAGCTGAATTCATAGCGAACCTAATCGCAGCAAGATTAGTGTCCCACTCTGTATGATCGTCCCCCTAGTAACAATTTGCGTTGGGAAATAGTGGCCACGATTTCCCAACAGTTGGGGAAAGGTTGGGAGATATTACGGTTTCTACCAACGAAGGCCCAACTGTAGGCTATCAATGGGAAGCCTACGTTACATTTCCACACAACATGCCAACAGTGGGCCAACAGCCTCATTACCTACTTATATTTCGTAACAATTCCACACAACATGCCAACAGAGGGCCAACAGCGCGAATGCCTACGTATTTTTCGTTATATATTCAAACAACATGCCAACAGTGGGCCACCTGCGTCATTTCCTACGTAAATTTCGTAACAATTCCACACAACATGCCAACAGAGGGCCAAAAGTGCGAATACCAACGTATTTTTCGTTATATATTCAAACAACATGCCAACAGTGGACCAACAGCGTTATTTAATACGTAAATTTCGTAACAATTCCACACAACATACCAACAGAGAGCCAACAGCGTAAATGCCTATGTATTTGTTGTTATATATTCAAACAACATACCAACAGTGGGCTAACATCGTCATAACCTACGTAAATTTCGTAATAATTCCATACAACATCCCAACAGAGGGCCAACAGGGTGAATGCTTACTTATGTTTCGTTATATATTCAAACAACATGCCAACAGTGGACCAACAGCGTTATTAAATACGTAAATTTCGTAACGATTTCACACAACATGCCAACAGAGAACCAACAGCGTAAATGCCTATGTATTTGTTGTTATATATTCAAACAACATGCCAACAGTGGGCCACCAGCGTCATTTCCTACGTAAATTTCGTAACAATTCCACACAACATGCCAACAGAGGGCCAAAAGTGCGAATACCAACGTATTTTTCGTTATATATTTAAACAACATGCCAACAGTGGACCAACAGCGTTATTTAATACGTAAATTTCGTAACAATTTCACACAACATGCCAACAGAGAACCAACAGCGTAAATGCCTATGTATTTGTTGTTATATATTCAAACAACATGCCAACAGTGGGCCACCAGCGTCATTTCCTACGTAAATTTCGTAACAATTCCACACAACATGCCAACAGAGGGCCAACAGTGCGAATACCAACGTATTTTTCGTTATATATTCAAACAACATGCCAACAGTGGACCAACAGCGTTATTAAATACGTAAATTTCGTAACAGTTCTACACAACATGCCAACAGAGAGACAACAGTGTAAATGCCTATGTATGTGTTGTTATATATTCAAACAACATGCCAACAGTGGGCCAACATCGTCATAACCTACGTAAATTTCGTAAAATTCTATACAACATCTCAACAGAGGGCCAACAGGGTGAATGCTTACGTATGTTTCGTTATATATTCAAACAACATGCTAACAGTGGGCCAACAGCATCATTACCGACGTAAATTTCGTAACAATGCCACACAAAATCCCAACAGCGGGCCAACAGCGTGAACGCCTACGTATTTTTCTTTATACATTTACACAATATGCCAACAGTGGACCTATAGCGTCAATATCTACGTAAATTTCGTAACAATTTCATACAGCATACCAACAGAGGGCTAACAGCGTGAAGTCCTATACGTATTATCCTTTATATTTTCACACAACATGCCAACAGTGGGCCAACAGCGTCATTACTTATAAAATTTTGTAACAATTCCAGACAACATCCCAACAGAGTCCCAACATAGTAAACGCCCACGTATTTTATGTTATATTTTCATACAAAATGCCAATAGTGGACCAACAGCGACATTACCTACTTAAATTTCATACCAAATCCACACAACATGCCAACAGGGGGCCAACAGCGTGAATGCATACGTATATTATATATCATGTAATAACGAATTGCATATTCAACCAAATACATAAAATTCTGAAAATTCAGACATATCAAAGTCAAAGTCAAAATTTTTTATTGAAACTTGGCCTTCAAAGAAGGCTCTTTTTCACGTCGATAACTAATTATTTAATCATAATATATTATGTTTCAAAGCTACAAACTACTAGCATTTCGGAACGACCACTGGTGAGAAGAAATTTCGAAAGAAACTCATGAAACAGTCTTGGTCGCCTAGCATGCCATGTACGATTGGAACTCTTATATCTGAGAAAGTATTTCTAAAAGCATAAATACAAGCTTTTTGAGGCAATTTATAAACTTATTTCACAGTTACGACAAAATAATTAAAAAACTCAATTTACGGGAAATATTCGGTAGGTATAAGGGAATGGAAATCCTTGGGGAGGCCTTTGTCCAGCAGTGGACGTCTTTCGGCTGAGAGAGATGATGAGATGATTCCACAGTGTTGCCATGTACAGAATTCAAATTACGGTAGCATGATTTGAAAATTACGGTGTCCGTCATACAAAACGTCAAAATTTAAACAAAAAATACGGTGTTTATATGAAAGTCCTAATGCTAAAATTACGGTGATTGTATGAAAATTGTCGAAAATATCAAAATTTATTACGGTAAACGGCACTAAAATGATGAACGGCAACACTGGGTAGGAGAAATGAAATCGCTTTTCGTTCCGCTAGAGGCGCTAGTATCGGTTATATAGATCTTGCTTGGCCGAAAGAGTGGGAGATCGCTTTGCGCATCGTACACTTGCGACAAAATAAAATGGAGCCATCTACCTAATCTTTTTTTTAGGTAGTTAAAAACAAATTTAATATATAATAAGGTAAGGTCAGTCGTAAAAACAATTAAAACAAAAAATAATAAGCAGGTAATATGTACATTTTAATTAAAAGTTACGGTGACATAGGTGAAACACCTTCAATTAATTCACGTTCTGGAATGAACTGAATACTGGTCGTGGCAATTTCGCCATCGTCTTCCTTGTCCTCGTCTTCTTCGTAATCTTCATCGTCGTCATCAGAGATCACATCAATCGGAGATTCACATGAAAAATGTAGATAAGAAGTTCACCGGGTTATCTAGTTTGGAATAAAGAAAATTGCATTTTAATCGGTTCACCCGTTTGCTACGCAAACAGACACAAGTAGACAGACAAACACACACAAACTTATAACACCCCTTTTTTACGCCGGGGGGGGCTAGAAAAGCACACTATGCCAGTTGCTAAAAAACAATAGATAATAATTCAAACACAGATGCAGCAAATTTGTATTTATGTAATTGCTAATAAAGTTACTTGTTTCATTTCCATGTAGCATAAAATAAGACTTTTTCACTTACCAGAGTATAAAAAAGTTGAGTCAATTAATTTGCACGGAAGTGTAGCGTGTTTGTTGTCGTCGTCTAGCTAGAGAGTAGAGTGGCGCGTGCAGGCAGAGTAGCAATGAACAAATCACGACTGGCGGTCATGACGCGTCGGGTGATGAGCCAATCGTATTGGACGGTTTGGTTTCTCCGCCCGGGCCCCCGCGCCTCACTTCATACCACCAAAACAAACCCAAACAAAGAGTTGTGTGCCCGCCCAAAGTGTATTAGTAACGAGGTTAGTTCTTATGATTTTTATTGATTATCTGGGTTTAGTTATAACGTGTTATAGAATAGACTGAGTGTTTAGTACCAATGTGATTGTGTTTTATTCTGTAGGTGGGATTAGCGAGTACCAAAATGTTTAAAATTGTCGAATTTTGTGGCGGCCATTATGACGCCTCAGCCGGTGAAATTGCAGTCGTAGGTACACACGGAATGGTTGACACCGAGGAAAGGAAATTGCCTGTGGCCTCCACGTAAATTAATGAGCAGATTTAACAGGTGCTTAATTGAAGGCTAATATTTTATAAATCGGGTAAGTACCTACCTACCTACTGGTTTTTTAGGCATACTCTAGGGCATACTTTCTAGCCTTATTGGTCTCGTGATCGGACCGCATGCGGTGTGGGACAGTCAATGGTATGTAAAATGTCTGGAATGGTCTGTTTTTCCCATACTGTATTACGCTAATCGCAGCGTTGTGCGTTCCGATCACGTAGCCTAAGCTTCAGGCTACTAACTAGACAATAGTACTTTTTCCAGTCACGGCAAGACTCGGTTGATACACACACACGTGTCTACTAAGTATGTATAAACCAGCACCATGATGTCTAACATCATGGCAATTGCTGAGCGGAGGCCTTTTTGGCCATTATTTTTGTTATTAAATTTAAACTTTTGCTCTAGATATGATTTGTATTTTAATTATTTATTTCTTAGTCCCCTGCTCTATTTATGAAGATATTGAGATTGAATTTTTTTTTGGTTTGTTGGTTAAGTGCGTTGCACACACATATGATATGATATATAATATACATTATATATTAAAAGCAAGGCATCTTACAGTATACATAGACATTAGAAGACCTGCCCTCGTGTATTATGGTTACTCTTGTCACATGATAAACAATCATAAACGGTACATATAGAGTCTGTCATCCATAATATTCCTGCTGACTGGTGCAGTTCAATCCCTGGTCGGTGCAAATATTTGTGTGATGAGCACATGGAGTCTTGTATGTTAAATATTTTTTTTTATTTTTTTCCTTTATATTGTCAACTGCACCATTGTTCTTGGTTTTTTTATGGCCAATTTTCAACAAAAACTGTGAAATTTTGCATCATTGTCTTATACCCAAAATACTGGGTATCCTAGCTTGAGGCTAGGCAAATGTGTGTGAGATGTCCTAAATATTTATTTATGTAGGTATTTCTATGTATAGTACCTAGTTCAAATATTCTTCACACACAATTATAATGAGTAGTCAAGGCTTGGAACAAGCTGCCAGAAGAAGTGATCTCAGCACCAAATGTCAACCAGTTTAAGAAGTTTTCCACAATTGCTTGCCTGCTAAATAATAATAATATACTTGTTTCTTAATAATGTAATTTTTATATAGTATAATGCGATATATTAATTTATATTATAGCTGTCTGTGTCGCCCATTTAGGGTTCCTGATTCAAATATTTTGAATAGAATTCTTATAACAGTACCTACTCTCATTTCAGATTATTTGACCAAAGCTCGGGCAATAGCCAAAAAAGCAGAAATTGATTAAAAACAACATTACAGCCATCATCTACACCTGGAACAACTTCAATAGATGTCATTAATAAAATTCAAGAGAAAAATTCTGCAGGTGGTTTATCCACACCAAGTACTACCACTGATGACGAAAATTACGATCAATGTCAAAAACAAATTCCCACAACTTCCTCACCTATTCAAAACACTGAAGCTTCGGAGACCTTAGGACAGGTATGTTAGTTTAATAGAACTTTTAATCAAAAAAGCTATTTACATGTCTATGTTTTTGTTGTGGTTTACCAGGTGGCAGTAGGTACCAGCCTCTTACTTATTTCCGCAGCAAAGCAGCAATGCATGCATTGTTGTGTTCCGATTCAAATAGTAAGAGATGCCATGTAATTACAGGCACATGGTATTACATCTTAGTCGGGATGACAAAGCATATGCAATCTTTGGCATTCAAGGTTACATATGACACAGGCAGCAGTTTCTGCTTGCCATCAGGTAGACAGTATGTGTTGTTATTTTGTTCATTGTTACCAGTAGTCTGAGGTAATAATAATATATCTGGTTCATAAATATATACACATATACAGGGTGATTTTTTTATCAGAAAGACTTATTTAACGAAGGTATGTGTCAACGGCGGATCCAGGATTTTTTCTAGGGGGGGCACAAGTGGTGGACTATGAATGTTGGGGTGCAACAAATCGACATTCGCCCTGCCTAGCGATGTGCCGCCGAGAAATTTCCTGTTCCCGAACATTTCTTCCCTTGATAATTTCCGAAATTTCTCATAAATATCTCGGGTTTTTAGGAAAATTTCGGAAACGGCACATCACTAGTCCTGCCTGATGCTGTCTGATATGCACTGTCATGTAATCTACCTCCACAGTAGGTACACAAAAAAGCAGTCTGGGGGGGCACGTGCCCCCGTGGGGGGCACGGGGGCACGTGCCCCCCCCAGACTAAATCCGCTACTGTGTGGTAGTAGATTCCCGATCCAACCAGCGAAAAAAATCCTGTATATAATCTTCGCCTTATATTCATAAGCCTTTATAATTTTCAGGTTCACTTAAAGATGTTACTCTAACACCATTTCTAAAGGAATTGGTTCCAAACGTCCATGGTTTAGGTAAGAACAATTTTCAAATTCTAACATAAAAAATAACCTGGATTTCTCTCGTTAGAGTTCGGACGCGTCTACAGTGAGATAGATGCAGGACGTGCACCTAGCTTGACTAGGCATACCTACTAGAAAAAATCTACTTTTTTTTAAAGTTGGCATACGTTAAATATAATATTGTTATCGACAACTGTTAGTTTTTTTGAAATAAAAAATCAGGTGTTTATCATATGATTTTTTAAGGCGCCACTACGAAAACTTTAAAAAATCATCCTGCGCCCATTTAAGTAATGGCCCATTAGCAAACTTAGTCCTATAATTTGTGCTAAACTATTTTTGTAGTAAATTATTCTATTGATTGATTTCAGATGTGATTGCAAAGCACTTGGCTAGTATTGAAACTGACTTAAAAGAGATAAAAATTTCTCAACACGATTACGATCAAATAATCCTATCACACCACATCTCCCAGATGGCATACCATTACCATGCGACGATTGTGAACAATTAAACTTGTTAGAAACTTGGATTTCGACAGAAGAAAATGCCAGCCTTATGGTAAACTATTTTATTTTATTTGCCAAACTTCAGTGATAATGATGGTTCTTTTGTTTGCATACCCTTTGTCAGCTTAAAATTACATCATTAGATAGTAAACACTAAAACTTACCCTAATATGTAATTATTTTTCATTGTGTATCTTAGTTTTTCTGCTTTAATGATGAATCAATAATATTTTTATGTTAACAGAAATAAGATTTGTAGTTTTCGTTTGTTTTTACGATTGCAAGAGTACAGTGATTGAAACTATTTCTTTCAATACATATGGTGTTTATGTTTAATAATAATAATAAAAATAAATTTTCAATAATTTTCATATTGTATTATTTTCGCCACGCTGGATAAGCCCTTAATTACATAATTAGGTATGTAATGAATTCGAAAGAGTACACACACAGTGAACAATATTTTTTTATTCAGATTCTAGATAAATACTTAAAATTATGCACGCTATCAAGGAATATTTCTAGACAATAACTTAATAATACTTTTCAACACACTTGCTCATAAAATGGTTCTAATTGTAATCAAACTGACAATTTCATTGCTATTATAGACGAGTTGTACCTGTAGTCAAACTGTAATAAAATGTCCTTTTAGTATTATTTTCTTCACAAGTGTGTTGAAAAACGTCGTATGATACACTTGTGTATTGATGATTACCGTCTTCGAAAGACCCTCACCTAACGGCTAGGGTCGCAATGGCGCCTCAGCAGTAATCACCAACATTACACACTTGTACCATAATGTACTATTGCATCCCTGATTTATGGCTATAATATAGCTGCTGTACGAGTAATGTACCTTTATTTCTGTTACAGGTCTACTACGTGTTCCGTACAGAGGCTCGATGTACCTTTTTATTCTGCTTAAGACCAACTTCTGTTTCTTACGAAGGCATTTGTCGGGCAGCCGTGTTGCTTGCAGTCAGGGCACGCATGCACGTCAGTAGGGCCTCTGTAAGAAACACGTAGTTGGCCCAATGTAGAATAAAAACGTAAGGCCTCTGTAAGGAACACTAGGCTAGCTTAACCCGGACATAATTCTATAACTGTAATTTTCTTTTTCTATATCATTAAGCATTGTTATTTATTATGTAATTAAGAAAAATTAAACATTTTTGAAATGCGCGTCAATGCAAAAAAAAATAATAACTTAATTGCAAGTAAGTTTAATTTCATATCTACAGCATTATACATAACTCTGTCGAAATATTTATCTTATATTATATATCTTGCATTCTATTTATATAAATCAAAATTAAACTAATTAGTCATCCGGTACTACCATTACTCAAGAAGGTTCACAAAATTTCAGATTTTTTGGTTTATCTTACTAGATATAATAGATAACTGCATTTTTACAACTTATTCAGGACAATGTTTTATTTTATTAAACAAATAAAAAAAAATTAAACAGATTCACTTTACAGATTTTTGTAAGAAGAATTTTCGTAATTTTGGGAAAAACCAAAATATGTAACTATTTGGAAAATGTTTAATTTAAGCTTTGAACATAATACTTTTACCATGGAAATCAAATTAAACAATTATTGTTTACAGATATTCATTTTCACATGTTTTTTCAGTCAAATTTTAATATAGACGTTATTCCTTGGGCCATAAAGCCGTAATTGGTTTATTTGCATGCATATACTGTCGAGATGCGACGCGACTAGCTAGACGCACAACTTGCCCGCCACTTAGTTACGCGGGCATATTTTATACCTAATAAAATTATAACTAGTTACGTTTATAAATATAAGCAAAGCATATTACATTGATAATAAATCTATCGTAAGGCTCATAAATGATATGCCCGTATTTATAATCGACCGAGCGAGCGCAGCGAGCGAAGCGTCTCAGTTTCCACTAGCCGAAAATTCTTTTGTCTGTCCGGATGTTATCGCCTACAGGTCGCATTTCTGAACCGATTCTTATGAAATTTTGTGAGCAGGTTCGGTAATTTTATAGAATTTTTTAGTCGAGCCAGTTTTTCGAAATTTTATAAAATGGCGATAATATATAAAAAAAACTTATATCTCAGCTATTTAAAAAAAATTCAAAAATGTCATTAGACATTTTTGTTATCCTTATTAAGACGCAACTTTTTTGTATGAACAACATAGTGAAATTCAATAAAACCGCTATAAATCCATATATTAAATTCTTATACGATAGTTCACAAAAAAATCAATAGATGGCGCAGCAAAGCTTTTAATACTCGCAAATTAATTTAAGAGTGACTTGAAGATTGTTTGAATTGCGTGTATTTTTTTTTTTAATCTGAGTGCGTTTGACATCTATCTTGATGAGAAGCATAGATGAGATCTAGGGTGGTACACGCAAACCGAAAAAAAAAACTCGAGTATTTATTTGGTTAATGGTATTGTATTGTGGATTGCTTTGCTTGGTGGAATTATCTTGAACACTTGAAATAAATCTGATATCAAAAAACTTCATTGTATGATTAGAATCCTATTAAAAAAAGTAATATACGTAATAGGAATATAATAGATTCGATTTCAAATTGAACTATCTTTTTTGAACTTTAATTTTGTTGCGCAAATTACATAAATATACATATAACCAATAGGTCAAACCATGCATTTCTGACGACTGACGACCTAACGGTCATCACGCCAGACGGCCACACCAGAGGTCCCGGGTTCGATCCCCGGTCGGGTCAAGATGGAAAATAATCTTTTTCAGATTGACGTGGGTTTTGGATATTTATCAATACATATATGTATTTGTTATAAAATATAGTATTGTTAAATTAGCATCCCGTAAAGTCTTGAACTTACTCAATCTGTGTGATTTGTCCGTATATATTTATTATTATTATTTATATTATTTCGAGGCGGAAAAGGCAGGTTTCAGTCAATTTTTTTGTGGTATTGACCAACCACAAGAACTTTTACTTTCTTTACAGCATTGGTAGGTTGGTTTCAAAACTCTTCTAAGCCAGGGACACGGTAAAATATCGGTTATTTCGTGGAAGGGCTCGCGAGGTCTACTGTTCTCACAGAACCACTAGTAATATGTTTGCTATATCACTGTGTAAAATATTTTTATTTCTTATACTACACAGTCCTTATTGAACTCACATTACGCTCTCTGTATATCTATTCTACGAGCATATATATAAAAGCGACAATCACTCACTCATGTATCACGAAATCTCGAAAACTACTGAGCTAATGAAAATTAAATTTGGCAGGAAGGTTTAATGTGACTAAGAGGCATCCACTAAGAAAAGATTTTTGGAAATGATACCAAGGGGGTAAAAAGGGTGTTAGCAATTTGTATGATTTCGTCATTTTTGAAGTGACCTATGAAATTTTATATTTATGCAGAGCGCGCTACCGCCGGCCGCTCAGTCTCCCCGCCCCGTTCCTACCGCCTCATAACCCGCGTTCGCGCATATTTTGTTTTTTTGTTATAAATTTCATAAACGCGACACTGTATAATTTTGGTAAGTGCTACAGTCTATGTATGTACCACAGACCACGGGCGA
Organism: Ephestia elutella; assembly: GCA_018467065.1. Lineage (NCBI taxonomy): Eukaryota > Metazoa > Arthropoda > Insecta > Lepidoptera > Pyralidae > Ephestia > Ephestia elutella. The sequence continues at coordinate 9,397,961 of CM031587.1, read as the reverse complement.
AGCCGGGGCGGACCGCTAGTAAAAAAATATTTATTTATAGGTATGCAAGTAACAAACAATAATAGGCATGAAGAATGGGTCAAAAAACGAAATTCTGTTTAGTCCGTCAATCAGATAATCATACTTCATACTATAATACTAATATTATAATTGCAAAAGTTACGATGTTTGTATGTCTGTGAGTTTGTTCCTCAATCACGCAACATCTACTGGATGGATTTCGATGAAATTTGGTACAGATATAGATTTTGATCTGGAATGCACATAGGCTACTTTTTATACCGAAAAATACGGTTCCCGTTGGCCTGGATACGGGTTTCAGTAACGCCATCTATTCTCAAAGAAATGTGGCACTAGATGGCGCTTAAAATAATTTATGGTTAAAAGGACTTACCTAAGTAATTTTCAACTAAAATTATACGAAATATTACATCCGAAGAGATTTAATACCAAGTAGTACGTATTTTTTCATGTACTCCGTCCACATAATACAATGCATATATTCTATAAATAAATAAGAACAAAAATGAACTTTTTCGGTCATCATACATTCACTCATTAATAAAGTTCCTTCGTTCACCGACCTTTAGCTAATGTCATTATTTTTAGAGCTGCTGTTTGAATTCTGCAACCCTGGGCACAAAAGACATGGTAGCAGAGTTCTACGAGCGAGCATGTCAAACGGGATGTGTGGGAGATTAAATCTCTTCGGATGTAACATTTCGTATAATTTTGGTTGAAATTCACTTTGGTAAGTTCTTTTAACCATAAATTATACTTTAATATTACATCCTCGAGATTTAATACCAAGTAGATGTTTAGCGTAGATATGTTGCAGAATGAGAGAAACTGGTTATTCAAAGAAAATTTTCAATTTTGGAACGGCAAAATAAACACACAAAAACACAAACAGTAAACAGCCATACTACATTTATTTTAATGAGTATTTTTTTTAATTTTGATTGGTTTTGGATATGATTCTCTTTTCATTAGCATAATATCTTTGGGCCTAGTATAACTTCCCAATCAAAATATTCCTATTCTGGCATTACTGCCTCAAGCAGGGGAACACTGTTGACAGCCCAGTACGTCACCCTTTCTCCCGCTTCGTCTCTTCTCCATCGATCTGTTAAAACGTCGCGTCCGACGACGCAACGCATTGATGGGGCAGGTCACAACAAAATATATGAAATATATCGCAACGTCGACGCTGCGACGACGCTGTCACGACGCAACGCAACGCAACAGAGCAATGGGGCTTCGCCCTAAGCTGATACAAATTATTATAATAATTTAACAAATAGACTACCTATGGCCAGCTTGGCCTCTCAGCAAAGATTAAAGCGGTTTCAAAAAAATTTGGTAAAAATGTACAGGGCCTAGCAGAGACCCAAAGTAAGTAGTTAAATTCATATAATTGATTGAATTTGAATCTTAGGCTTATAAGTGAAAAGTCACCAGAAAGTTGACATATTTAAGGTCAATTATTACCATATGTTCAATGCGGGATATTGACTGATAATGCGGAATGCCGACTGGCATTCGGTACATATTTTTCCATTTTAAAATGAAGACAATTGATGGATTCATTTAACTTTCATTAATTTAAGATAAATCAAAAGCTTCTTAATTTTTAGTGTTAAAAATTCTGGAGAAAGGAATTGATCTGGTAACTCATGGTAGGGTGGCATGGCACCGAGATTACAAGTTAATAAGGCGTTAAACATTTTATTTTCAGAAAAAAAACGATTTTTGGTTCAGTAGTCTAGAACACACATTGACATAGAACAGCAATACTGGATTGTCGATAATTGTTCGCCAGTTATTATAATAAAAATAAATAAATAAATATATACGGACAAATCACACAGATTGAGTTAGCCCCAAAGTAAGTTCGGGACTTGTGTTATGGGATACTAACTCAACGATACCATATTTTATGACAAATGTAGATATAGATAAACATCCAAGACCCAGGTCAATCTGAAAAAGATCATTTTCCATCTTGACCTGACCGGGGATAGAACCCGGGACCAGCGATTACTTCTCCAGCAGGATCTTTCCCCAGCATTCAGAGACCTGTCCAAATAGTTATATTATTTTATCCGGTACGGCCGCTAAGGGCTTTCAATTTTCATCGATGTCGATTCCAGGTCTTGTACTGGATCCAATCGGAACTGGCGGCTCCGAATCTCGTACTATTCCTGGATATTCCTACCACGTTAGGAAAGTAATAGATTATCCCTGTATAATATCTCGTATTACCACTTTAGGGAAGTAATAATTTGGTTCTGGATGATATCTCGTAGTAACTCGTACTAATCCTGGATAATATCGCGTATTACCACGTTAGGGAAAGTAATAGCTTGGACCTGGATAATATTTTGTATTATCTCGTACTACACCTGGATAATATCTCGTATTATCACGTTAGGGAAGTAATAATTTGGTCCAGGATCATTTTTGTACCCTAATGCTTTTTGCATTAGTCCTTGTTGCATTTTGTACTGATGACATTAGGAAAGAAATAGTTTATTCCTGGACAATATCTCGTATAACCACATTAAGATGGCAGAAAAAACATGATTGTTATTTTCTTAGATTATTGATAACAATTGTCAGACCACGCTTCCAAGATATTATGTAATTTTAATACTTCTTCAATAAGTAAATTTAAAAATACCTATTACGAGGGTAGATTGGCTAATATTGTCGTCTTCATATCGTTTGGAACGATTCAAATTTTCCTCCAAGCAGCATAGTTTACGGCGCGGCGAATTGATACCATAATACATATTTTCTTTATGTTTTCTCTTCTTTTCCGCGTGTTAAGTAACTTATTAAGAAAGAAAGAAATCATTTATTTGTTAAACATAGGAACATGCACTTGGTAGATAAAATAAAAATTTTGAACCACTATGTTTTGCCGTTACAATACAGCATACAAATATATAGGTAATAATTTAATTAATTCAGACATGTCGAATTAAATCATATTTAAATAAAAGTTGCCATAACAATCATAGTAGGAATCATATATAAATTAAAATAAATGAAAAGTTAATCAAATAATTATAAAACAAATGTCAAAAAAATAATAATTAAAATGTGTCATTTAAAAAGTCATTAATACAGTAATAACATTTTTTAACTAGAAACGAGTATAACTTTTGTTTGAACATTTTCACATTTAGTATTTTATATTCATTAGGCAGTTTATTATATATCTTAGGAGCCATTCCAATAACACTTTTGCGAACTTGCGCTAAATTACATTTGAGTGTCACAACATTATATAATGTTTGTGGTCGCAATCTTTTCCTTCTACGTGAATCTGACAACATCGGAAATAATTTAGGGTTACTCTTTACAAAAACAGCCATTTCATAAATGTATAGAGAAGGGACAGTTAGTATATTTTTATGGTCTTAAAGTATTCAACACAGCTATCCCTAGTTTTAAGTCCACATATTGCTCGTAAGCACCTTTTTTGAGCTTTAAATATGACTTCTCTTTCAGTAGTATTACCCCAGAATATTATGCCGTAACGTAATATAGATGCTACAAGACCGTGGTAGACAGTCATTACAGTGTTACGATTGACAATTTTACGTAAGTTATATAACGCATACGCAAGTTTATTTAATTTTTGACTAACTCTTCTGAATGAGGCCTCCATGAAAGATTGTTATCAATTTTTAGTCCAAAAAATTTTGTCAGATCTACAGTATCTATATCTGTATCTTGATAATGAATATTCATGTAAGGTAACTTTTTATTGTAAAAGTGCATAACGTTTGTTTTTGTCAAATTTATTGTTAGATTATTATTCTCAAACCAATTAATTAACATTGATAGATAAAAAAAATAATAATAATTTGAACGAGAGTATGTGTGACGGTGCGCACACGAAACACGAATGACCTTAGCTAACGGTCGGTGAACGAAGGAACTGTATTAATGAGTGAATGTATGATGACCAAAAAAGTTCGTTTTTGTTCTTATTTATTTATAGAATACATATATGCTTTGTATTATATGGACGGAGTACATGGAAAAACACGTACTACTTGGTATTAAATCTCGAGGATGTAATTAAAGAGTACCTATATAATCACTACGTTTTAGATGTAATATTAAAGTATAATTATGCATTATTTTTTCTAAAATCAACCTGCAAGATTGAAACTTGAACTTACTTAAAATATACTATTTGCCGCGGGCGAAGCCGCGGGTAACAGCTAGTGCAAAAATAAAACGTGTTTAAGTTTGAGAGTGGGAATAAAAACGTCACGAGTATGCATAAGAGTATAAGACGCAACTAGACGTGACGTCATGCGTCTTTTTAACTTATTATATCTCTGTCATTTTAAGAGTATATAAAAAAACAAAAAATACATATCTAATATTTTATAAATAGGTAATCTATCTGATGGACAAAGAATTAAAAATCAATCGTCATCCCTAATTAGGTCTGAAAAACAAATAAAACTCCTTACTCCTTGGAAATGTATATTTATATAACATTTTCTTAAAATCGAGTATACATTTTAGGAAAGCAATGTTAAATAAGACGTGGACATGTTATAATAATAATAATAAGCAATTAAGCACGCGAGCGATTGACCGAATTATGACGTATGGGGTGACGGCGGCGGCGCGGGCGCGGTGGCAGAGCGCGCCACCGCTCCGTCTCCCCGCCCCGCACCCACCGCACGTACCCCGCTCACAACCCGCGATCGCGCGTATTTTATGTTTATTTATAAATTTCATAAAAGCGACACTAAACTGTATAATTTTGGTAAAAACATAATTGTGGCATCTCAAATCCTATAATTAAACAAAAATTCCACAGTTACGATTTTTTTTCTAGCGAGAAATACGTTTTGATTGAAACGTTAAAAAAAAATGTTTAATTTTTGTGTAATGTATCTATAAAGACTTTATCAAGCTTATCAGAGTACATAACATAATAGTTGTTATTTTTGCTTAATGATATATAGGCATAAAATGAATACTACTAAAAAAAACACACATGCGAAATAAGATTTTGTTTAATTTTGATTTAAAGTGGTAGCATTTAACTACAGCTTAAAATTATACTTACAAGGTTTTCGGTTACGTATTTTACTTTTACGATAAAGTTCGGTGATTAACAAAATCGTGTGATTTTCATAAAAAAACATTACCACCGCGGAATTTTTACAACTCGGTATTAATTTATATTTGACACTTAATATAAATATCCAAAAAAAAAAAAATAAACATCGAGTTAATGAATTATGTCCGGGTTATGCTAATTTGATGCGCCTACACGAAGTTAGGCCAAAGTAGAATAAAAAACGTTGGGCCAGAGTAAGAAACACGTAGTTGGCCCAAAGTAGAATAAAACACATAGGGCCACTGTAAGAAACACGTCTTTGGCCTAAAGTAGAATAAAAAACGTAGGGCCACTGTAACGAACGCATAGTTGGCCCAATGTAGAATAAAAACCATAGGGCCACTGTAAGGAACACGTCTTTGGCCTAAAGTAGAATAAAAAACGTAGGGCCACTGTAACGAACGCGCAGTTGGCCCAAAGTAGAATAAAACACGTAGGGCCTCTGTAAAGTACACTCAGTTGGCCCAAAGTAAAATAAAAGGGGTTGGACCACCGTTAGTCACACTACGGTTGGACCAACGTAGTGTACATTACTGTAATAATACTGAAGTTATAAAAACGTTGGGCCCACCGATGGCATATACGAAAGTAAGGATGACATAACTAACAATGAACCAACCGTATTGTTGGCCTTTTGTTATTTCTGACGCCGTCGGCCCAACGTTGTCCAACCTCTCTTCTACGGTTGGCCTTTTGTAGGTATGACGTGGTTGGCCCAACTCGCAATAATAACGATGGGCCGATTGTTGGCAGATACGTAAGTAGGGGTGACAAAACTAACCGTAAGCCAACCGTGGGCAGCTGTTTTTTCACAAAGGGCCAACCATATGCCAACCATTTTTGTTACTAGGGCCCCTACAAGAATGGCTAATTGAGGTTTCAGATCCCTATTCTTACGCTCAATGGGATTAGCTTCGGGATGATAAAATGGAGTTAACACCTGACTAACTCCCATCACATGACAAGCTTGCTGCATCACCTCACTAACAAATTGGACACCATTGTCACTGATAAGGCGCCGAGGTACTCCATATCTAAAAAACAATTCATTTACAAGAGTTTTAGCGCACTCAAAACCTGTTGCGATCTCGAGTGGAAACAACTCGACCCATCTCGACGCTACATCTTCCACAATAAGAATCCACTTATTTCGACGCGGAGTTTCTATCAGGGTTGTTGCTGATGCATAATTTTGTCACATCAGCGGATGCTGATGCTGATGCCGATTTTTTGGAATAGACATCAGCGGATGCTGATGCTGATGCTGATTTTGTTTCTTTTTTTCTAAAATGTGCTCATTATTATGATTTTTTATATAAATATTACATTTTCTTGGCTTATGTATTTCAATAAAATAGGAAAAAAAAATCTGTAAGTTTTAATTAACCGAAAACAAAAATACTTTTTATTACTCAATACTTAACCTAAGTATTATCAATATTGAAATTGTATTAAAGGTAAATTATATTTTAAAAACAATAGTTGAGACGTTTTGTTTCGAATGAATGCACAATAGCGCATTTTGATTGGACAAAACTCGCAAGCGACAGCGACACGAGACGTTAACTCCGCCCACCGGGGGACATGTTGCGACTCGAACATCAGCATCAGCATCAGCAACGATCATTGCGGATGATGATTCTGATGCTGATGTGTAAAATGAAGCTGATGATCAGCTGATGCTGATGCTGATGCTGATATTCGCAACAACCCTGGTTTCTATGAGGGGTCCGAATAAATCAACAGATAGAACCTCAAATCGCCTTGACATCGCTGGCGTTTGCAATAAACCAGCAGGTTTCCTGTTATCGATTTTATACCTTTGACACGGTATACAACCTTTAATGTATTCAACTACATATGAACGCATCCCTGGCCAATAAAACCGTGATCGTAAACGGCCCAACGTACGCTCGACCCCGAGATGACCTGCGGTAGGAGCATCGTGAAAGTCGGCAAGTACTTGAGTCCGCTCATGTTTCGGCACCACTAAACACGCCTCGTCATCACCGTGATCTTCTAAACCATATCTATATAAGAGACCGTCTGATATTACGTAACCCCTGTCTGACCAGGGTCTCCCCCTAAAGGAATCGTCGGACTCTATATCCTGTATAATCTTACTGATCTCCGAATCTCTCAACTGGTTTTCACGAATATCAGCAGGGCTTCGGGCTGATATGTCGACAACTGCCAAACCAATATCGAGCTCTGCGTCGCACACTGGGGCAAGGTACTCCTAAAGTTGGCATTAAATAAGTTTTCTAGCTAAATTGCTTCTGTGGTTATTAAATACAAATAAGATAGTTTCTAGACGATAATGAATCCTTTTGTAGACATATATACGTGTTTGTATATAGATTTTTATATTAAATAAATATTTATAAAAAAAAATAACGTTAATAATCATGTACAGTTTATTGAAATAATATAGGAACTCATTTTAAACATATGACAACCCATCATCATCATCATGATCTTCATAATTATCATCCTCATCATCAATTTGTGTTTCTTTCTTATGTCATAATTTTTTCGAGATGGATTTTTTTAAATAATTTTAATTTCTTTTGGAAGATTCTGGGGATTTATTTCCAAAATTTTCGTTTATTTGAAATAAAGGGACCTGAAGAATAAATTTAAAAATTTAAAAATGTTTGTTGGGTTTCTCACAATTAAATTCAATTCATTTATTTGCTGCAAATAGGACAGCTATTCTTGTCTCGGCTACATTTACATGAATTATGCTCCCTACATCTCTTAAAGTCTATGTTCATAGCCTTTTGAGACTCTTCCATTAATTGTGCTATAGGCTTTTGCCTAAAAAGTACTGAGGATATAATTCTGGTCCATGAATCAAGTATTTGAGCAATGTTGGTGGCATGTTGTACCACGGGAACAGGAACTTGAAGATAGGAAACGAAAAAGATGTGTCAAGCTATTCCTAGTTATTTTTTTTTAAATTTATCATCTATTTTACACGTTTTCAACCAGTGCTTGTTACATGGACCCAATCCTCCATATAAACTCCCGGAAAGTACCGGTACTTTCCGGTAGTTTATGTGAGAATTTAGTACCGGTACCAACCGGTAACATGCCCAGCTATCAACCATGTTAGCCTATATTCAAATTTAAATGCAAACTTTTGATTCAAATTAGTAATGTTTTTTTGACACAAATTTTACGTTTTTACAGCTTAAAAACCAAAAAATCAAATTGTTTTTCAATTATTTTTTTCTTCCAAGAATCGCATTACAGTAACGAGAGCGTTTCTTAAAATAAATAATGTTTTTGAACTCGTTCCTAAAACAAAATAAGTGATTTTGTATAATGGAAATAAAATAGTTAAGTTACAAAAATCGCAATTATTCCAAAAGGAGCAAAAAGGGTAGTTTCAAGATGATGATATTGCATGGGTAATGTCTAAAAAAAAATTGAATCGGGATTCACTGGATAACACAACTAAAACCTTAGCTATTTTAGAATTTCGTGAAAATTTTAGTATACCAAATATATTTATTGGTTTGATACATTTACTGTACCCTAAAACTAAATTAAATATTGCTAAAATATCGTCACATACCTGAGCTTGAAGGTTCCATAGCTATATCACAATTTTTTTCTAAAATAACCCCAAGAAATTACAATAGAAACACACGTAATTAAGCAAACAATCAGACGCAATGTCACAACTACTAACAAAAGATAATTATAACGGGAGTCTGTGGAAGTTAACAGTCGAGTTGATAGTGTCAAATGATGCATAGGTCCCTGGTTTATTAAAAGGCTATAGTGGGTAGTTGGAAAAACGCGTTTCACATTTCGCATTTTCTGCCACTTATGAGGGTACCTTGCCCCACCGTGCGTCGTCAGCGTTGGTCAACCTTGACAGTGTATCAGCTAAAGCGTTCGAGCGACCAGGTACATACTCAATCCTGAGGTTATACTCTTGTAACGTTAAGGCCCATCTGGCGAGACGACCACTAGGAGATCGTAAACTCATCAGCCAACGCAAAGGTTGGTGGTCCGACTTAACAATTATCTCAGCACCTTCAATATACCCACGAAATTTTGTAACCGCCCATACAACTGCCAACGCCTCTCTCTCGGTCGTAGAATAATTCTTCTCAGCACTCGTGAGAAGACGACTAGCGTATTCAACGGGGCGTTCATCCGATCCCTCCCCCTGCATTAACACAGCCCCTAAAGAATATCCACTAGCATCCGTGCGAAGAATAAAAGGTAGCGTATCGTCAGCTTGACGAAGGATCGGTGCCGTAGTTAACAAAGTTTTGATTATCTCAAACGCTTCTTGCTGTTCTAGTCCCCACTGCCAGGAAATGTCTTTTTTCAACAAATAAGTAAGTGGTTTCGAAATTCCTGCATAATCTGGTACAAATCTACGAAACCAACTAGACGTTTGCAAAAAACACTTCAATTGTTTAACGTCACGTGGAACGGGCATATTTGTGATCGCAGAAGTCTTTTCTGGGTCCACCTGTAGACCTCCAGGTGTAATAACATGTCCAAGAAACCTAACAGAACTTCTAGCAAAGTGGCTCTTTGCTCGATTAACACGAAGACCAAACATGGCCAGTCGATCGAACACAATCTCCAGATCCATCAGATGCCTCTCAAATGGACCTGGGGACAACAACACTAGGTCATCCAAATATGCCAAAATAGATACACCCTTTAAGTTTGATCGAAAACGATCCATCATTCGTTGAAAAGTAGCACCCGAATTTCGTAAGCCCATTGGCATGCGCTTAAACCGTGTGGTAAAAAATAAGTACCGTGCGGGGTAGTGAACGCGGTTTTATCCCGATCATCAGGATGGACTGCCACTTGAAAATAACCCGATTTCAAATCAAGTGTTGTCATATATTCACTAGTTTTGGCAGCGTGTAATATATCTTCCACCCTTGGGAGAGGATATCTATCTGGTTCAGTTACGGCATTCAACCTTCGGTAGTCTATACATAATCTAAATGTGCCATTCTTTTTAGCAACTAGCACGACATTCGATGCCCAAGGGGATTCGCACTCCTCTATAACATCTTCAGCTAACAACTGATCTAATTCTTTCCGAAGTGCTTCACGTCGATTTGGAGATAATCTAAACGGAGGGTTTGCAATGGGCTCCTGACCTTCTTTTACCTTGATCCTATGAATTGCGAATTCAGTTGGTGCTCCCTTATCATCGAATTGAGACTTCCTCCTCGTTATAAAATTATTAAGTACACACCTATCGCTCGACGACAATTTCGTACCTTCGTCATCCCTCAAAAGAAGACCCGTAACTACCCTATCATCTGGTAGTCCGAGATGGGTACGGTTGTCGTCATACAGCACCGGATGCGATAATGCCTCAAATGATGTTGAACAATCATTGATATCATCGCATTGCCCAAAACCAATCTGTTCGTCAACTCGCGTTGCAGAACTACCAGCTACTACGTCACTATACCGCACAAAACGAACGACGTCATTGTTACGTTCCTTATTCCGTGTCACCGGGTGAGTGATATTCTCACCATGCTGGATCGTTACGTCCTCGCTGCTTACGGACGTATGATCTACCCTATTACCCGACGTCAAATTCTCAACGACACAGGGCGCAGAGTACGAGGCATTGCAATGCACGACGTTTGTAGCAGTTGCACTACTCTGTGGTGCGAGATGCGATGCGAAACGCCTATTACTACTGGGTGCGAAATTCGCGTCGACGCGGTGTGCGAAATTCGTAGCGCTATTCTGTAGCGCGACGCAACGTGCCTCACCATCACGCATCGGGGAGTGTACGTACAGTTTGCTTGTAGCTATTGGGCGCGAAATTCGCAGCGACGCGGTGTGCGAAGTTCGCGGTATTCTCAATGCCCTGCGACGCTCGGCGGCGTTCCTCAACATCACACTCACTTCTATTCGCGAAATCGTGAACAATATTAGGGCTATCAGCGAACCACCAGGTACCCAACGCCATATTGAGTACCAATCCAGCTCGACTCACGAAATCAAGCCCCAGTAATGTCCTAGTGTCGCCACCAGGAATGACCATAAATTCTGTTTGCATTTGACGGTTTCCTAATCCAACTGACACGCTAGTAAAAGGACCCGCCTTCTATTACAGGTTCCGTCTGCTAAACGAACGATAGGATAAATTTCTTCGAATAAAAGTCCGTTGTTTAGCATGATCTTGTAAAGTGCCGCGCTAGCTATGCAATGTGTTGCCCCAGTGTCAACAACCACAGTGCCATGACAGCCTAGGATACTTACTTTTACCGTTGGCTGTGTCGTTAATGCGACAATACCTATATTGGCGCTACTGAACGATACATCAGTAAATGTGACCGAATTAAAATTTGGACGTGTATTTTGGGATGTACCAGCTGTACCAACATTCTTTTTCATATTACAAGTATCACACTTTGACCTGATGACACCTAGTTGACCACAACCGTAACAACGGATTGCAGTCGGATTTTGACTACGTCTCCCACACTTGTCGTCCCTACGATCGGTCGAAGCGTAACGCGTCTTTGAATCAGACGAAACCACACTTGTCTGTGCACGTGCTTTAGATGCGATGGCGGGCACAGTCCCGCTTCGCTCGCTCCGGGGGTTGGACCTATGCGTAACTGAATCTACCTCGGGCTTACGCATAATCGGACCTATCTCGGCGAGAGCATCCTCCGCACATCTGCATTTGTTTAACAAATCATCTATGTCTATAATACCTTCGCGCGGAATTCTCTTCCGTACGCGTCTATTCAATAAACTAAATACAATATCTACCTCCGCCGCACTCGGTAACTTGTACGGCAACCTTACCATAAGTGCACGTACACGGCAAACGAACATCTCTGCTCGTTCACCATCACCTTGTTCTTCAGAGAACATCTCCCTAAACAACTTATAGGCAGGTCGCGGTACGCCATAAACAGAACGGAGACGAGTCACTGCTTCTTGCCAGGTCGTGACGCCGGCGCGGGCACCGCGCCACCAAATTGCGGCGCTGCCTTCTAACAGCATCGGCAATCCTTTTAGAGCGTGCTGTTCTGACACGACGGTGCACTCCTTGTAAATTTGCACGGAGTCCAAAAACGCCTCCAGCACTTCTGGGTCGCCGGAACTGCCGTCAAATCGCGCCGTACATTTCGAAAAATTCCCGCCGGGCATCACCATTCCCAACGCTGCTCGCGGCTGGATGTAGTGACGGTGCAGCGATTGGCACGTTATCACTTGTTCGGGAGTGAATTGCCTCGATGAGGCTCCTATTTAGCTCCGCCTGCGTGCGGGTAAAAACCTCCATCATGTGCATTAGCCGTTCGGGGTCAAACGGCTCCCGGTTGGCGAACGGGACGCTAGCAGGCTCGCTATCGCGCGGAGCCGCTTGCCGATCCACCGCCGCACCAAATTCCTCCGGTTCACTGCCACTGTCGCTGACCGCCGCCGGGACGCTTTCCCGTCGGCCAAGGCCAGCAGTCCTCGCTCGTGTCGACCTAGACATTGCGAGACTAGACTAGGTTCTCTAGCCACTAGAAGGGCGCCAGTATAAAAGGAGGGAAGACACCACAACTTCTCAAATATTTATTAAAGAATAGTTTTTACATCTTCCACTTCTTTACATTTCAAACAAAAATCGTAGTTGCT
>CM031587.1:9303035-9385047 GCA_018467065.1 Ephestia elutella | reverse complement strand
AATTTATGAAATTTGGCAAAAAGTAAGGTCTAACAGTACTTATACAGGAATGAATCTGAAAGTTCTATGGTCCATTTATTCATAATAGTCCTATTATGTAAACAATCTTCACAGTACTTTTTGTTGAATTTTGTTGAAAATAAATCAAATATTAGTTCAAACCTAAACATTCTAAAGTAAAACATTTATTAACCACGAAAGTAATTTCCTAAAAAGTCTATTTTAATTTATATTGTTGTAAAATCATAAAAAAGACATGGAAAGATTGTTTACATGATAGGACAATTATGAACAAATAGACTTTAAATATGTTGGAAGTTTACAAAAAAAGTGTTACAAACTTATTCTTGCGCTAGACGTAGTAATGAATCCTAGGAATCGAACTACAAAGTTAAGTTTGTTTTGAAACTAGTTGGTCTTTTAAGTTAGAGCTATAATGTGAGATGCTTTGCGTGTACGGAACCCTCGGTGCGCGAGCTTGACTCGCACTTGGCCGGTTTTTTCACACAGTTACAGTTTTATTACCTATTATGTATTGATGTTGGAGTTTTAACAGTTAGTGGTTGAAAATTTCATCAATTCTGTAAATTTGCTTTTGACGTGAAAATATTTTTGTTGGAAATAACTGTTACCCATATTATTAGTATTATTCTATGTATAAATTTATATACAGGTTGTTTTTTAAATCATTGGCATCTTTTTCTACTGGTGAAAGTACTCATGAACATGAACAACTTTTTGTATGGGACCGACTCAATCCGATGGAAAAATCTGCTGTTCCATACTATTTTCCAATACCTACTCACCCGAAATGTATGGAACAGCTGATTTTTTTTTCTATCGGATTGAGTCGGTCCCATACAAAAAGTTGCTCATGTTCATGAGTACTTTCACCAGTAGAAAGGATGCCAATGATTTAAAAAACATCCTGTATTATGCTTCTATTGTGCTTCTAGTGTAAGTGATGGGATAATAAAAAATAATTATAAATTAATGTAATATTAATAAAATCTAGAATTACTTGTTTTTTTAAGTGAAACAATAACATATTTTGTTTATGAAATACCACAGTAAAAGTAACATAAATATTATAAATTAAAAATCTTATTCTAAATTTGGTTTCCTTGGCAAGGTCACGCACGCAGGCAGCAATATGTTACAGAAACATTTATCCAATAGCCATTTTGATAATGCATTTTTAAATGATGTCCCTTTTAATATTTTATGTCACTAAGTGGCTAGCTTAGGCCCGACGCAGACGACGCACTTGTCCGATCGAGTGTGCCGTCAACTATGGTTATGGTTTGCGCGTGGGTCGTGTGTCGTGTGGGTTATTTACTATACTGCGTATGATTGCGTAGGTTCTATTTTCACACTTTTCACAGACTATAAAATGCGTCATGCACGGATAGTCTGCCGTCTGCGTCCGGCCTTATTCTGCCTTAAATGTACATTTTGTTTTTGATGTCACTGTTTGTATCTTCGAGATATTATGCACTACGCACGCCCCATATAAAGAATCCGATTAAGAACGTCCATAAATGCTTTGTCTTTTCAGGATACAAAATATTTTAAATGATAAATATATTTCCACAACTACTAGAGTCCCCAATATTTGTACTAAATAATTTTGTGGTGTTGGTTTGTATTGTATTGTATAGAAAAATAAATAAACTTTTTATTATTATTAATTTTTTAAATAATTAAGACTTGGATATACGGTAGGCAACCCTAAATGTAACCTCAATAATGGACAATGAACGTGCGCGGGAAACGAGTAATTGTGCAAAAAATCGAACGTCCGCCAGGTTTCTTATTCTTACTAACTCCCAGTTGAGTTCATGATACGTGTGATTTAACAGCGTGTGTTTATTTAATCAATATTTTTTTCCAACCGAAGTATTTATTAAAATATCAATAATTTCAAAGACTGATTTTACTTTTAGAAAATCAAAATAATGAATCTCCAGTAATAAACAAAATATGTAAAAAATACAAATATAGACAAATTAATATTTTTAATAAAAAAAAATATTTATAAGCGCTTGCAGGATGTCCGTCGGGAAAATAGTCGGACTAGCAATAATGGCGGCCGCGGTAACGGAAGTGGCGTCATGGACGATCGACTTGCCTGACGCGCGCAAATTGTTTTTCAGTCGGAACAAAGAAGAAAATGTGATTGAATTCGACAATGGCACTAAATCATATAATAATATTGAACCAAACAGTTTTCATAATGCGGACGATTATTATTATGACAAATATGTAAACGATTATAAAAACAAGGATTTTGTCAATCGTGGCTATGCGGAAGGTTATAAACATGAAGGCTACATGGAAAAGAAAGTAAGTACCTACTAAATACAAAACGTACCTTTATAAAGTTCGAAATATACCTATTAATACCCTGTACCTACTTAAAGATCAATTTAATATTATAAAAGTTGTAATTCTGTGTATTAGGAACCCTATTTGTTATTTCTACTAATATAGGTTTTGATAATTTAAAAGAACCTATTCCGAATGTAAGGATGGTTTGATCTCCATTCTTTATTTTTAACTTTTTAGTCCGTTTTAGGCTTTAGGTTTTTTTTTATAATTATAATCTACTAGCTTTTGCCCGCGGCTTCGTCCGCGTTAACATTCCCCGGAAACAGTGCTTTTTCCCGAGATAAAAGGTATCCTATGTCCTTCTCAGTACTTGTAACTAGGTGTATGCGAAATTTCAGGAAGATTGGTTTAGTAGATAAAGCGTGCAGAGGTAACAAATAAACAAACTCACTTTCGCATTCATAATATTAGGATAAGTGATGTCAAATTTCAAAATCGCATGCACTCAACAAACCGTGCATACCAAGGTCGACCAAGACTGTTTCATGAGTTTCTTTCGGCACTTCTTCTCAACAGCGGTCGTTCCGAAATGGTAGTAGTTTGTAGCTATAAGATTTATTATACACTATGATTAGGTACATAATTAGTTTTCGTCATGAAAATGTGCCTTTGAAGGCCCAATTTCAATAAAAAAGTTTTAATAAAGAATTTTCATTATGATTTTGACTTCATATAGGAACCTAGGAACCCTATTTCCGTGCCTTTTCAGGTCCACGATATCGTTCGTAAAGGTAGCGTGTACCTCGACGGGTTGAAGCGGTCGCTCGAGCGCTACGCAGAACTTTTGAAAAACTGTAGTCGCATCAACTTTAACGAGGTAAGTAAAAAAAAAATAAGTATTGCGACCAATGAGTTTTAAAAGTACAAAGATATTAGGGTTTTCCTCTTACTTATCTAATTTATACTAATGAAAAATTGTTATCTATTCGGTAGGTAAAGTCCATTTATTCATAATAGTCCTATTATGTAAACAATCTTACCTTGTCTTTTTATGATTTTAGAACAATATAAATTAAAATAGACTTTTCAGGAAATTACTTTCGTGGTTAATAAATGTTTTACTTTAGAATGTTTAGGTTTGAACTAATATTAGATTTATTTTCAACAAAATTCAACAAAAAGTACTGTGAAAATTGTTTACACAATAGGACATTTATTAATAAATGGACCATACATAAAAAATATAGGTTACAAATATATTTATTTCATTTATTATTCGTTGCTTTTGACAGTCGTTATAATTTTTATTATTCAATTTGCAATTTATCTTAAACTACCTACTTAAATAAATAGTTTATTGTTACAAGTACCTATTCGAATCGAATTAAAACTACAAAATCATAATATTCTTTCACAGACTCGAAATTCGACCAACTTCAATCGCGAGCCTCCATTTCCCCTCCCAACTTTCAACTTCACTCAAAACAGTGATTTCCAAATGTCAAATTTCTCCGTCGCGGACGTGCCGAGCTTTAACTATACTTCTACGAATTTCTCGACTCTAAATCCAGGCTTTACGAACCGCGACTCGATGGCAATGTGCGCTGAAGCCACGAAGAGAAGGGAGCACGTCAGGAGACTTACAGACTTGGCGCTACATACGACTAAACGACTCGAAGATAACGCGTACGACGCTAAGTATAATAAGGTATCCTCTTCTCTCAGCCTAAAGACGTCCACTGTTGGACAAAGGCCTCCCCCAAGGATTTCATCCATGGAGGGTTTTGCCGTAATCGCCACGCTTGGCAGGCGGGTTGGCGATCGCAGTGTGATGGCATAGTACGCGGAAAGATGCTGCTGCCCATCCTCCGGTGTTTTAAATCCCTTAGTCGCCTCTTACGACACCCACGGGAAGAGATGGGTTGGTGCTATTCTAGGGCCACACCACAGGCCAGGTAATAATAAGGTATCCTAACTAATATTATAAATGGGAAAGTGAGTTTGTTTACTTTTCACGCTTTATTTACTGAACCAATCTTCCTAAAATTTTTCATACACATATAGAACACTGAGAAGGACATTGAGTACCTTTCATTGGCAAAGGCACTGTTCTCGTGAAAAAAATTACGCGGGCAAAAGCTAGTAAATATATACATTGTCTTTGCTTCGTAGTATTTAATTTTAATAAAAAGATGGCGGCTTACACCGCTGTCAAGCTGACGTTTGACATCTCTCTTCCCGCGTCGCGCTCATTGGTGAAAATTACGAGGTAGAAAACATTTAAAACCTATACTCGAATAAACCTAAAAATCTGGTGAAGCATTGTACTACACTATGGATAATTCACCAAGGATAAGCCCGTCTAACAGGTCAGTAAGTCTTGTTTTTCATTTGAATACCCACCAATTCCCATCGGGCCCGCGTCAACCCGCGTGTCATCCAAGGTAGGATTAAAACAAAGGATTTTACCTAATCTTTCAGGTACCTAATCTTTCAAGAGTTTGCTGCGTATGCAATTTCTTTATTTTCTCCACAATCTTACAATTGGTTTATAAAATAAAAATATATGTAAAACTATATAAGGTTGTGAGAGACTGGTGACTGAACTAAGCAAGCCTTGTATCTCAGATCACCAGCCTCTCCCCACAAGATGTGCCAGTGATAATTTAGTAAAATGTATTTTACTATTATAGTATACTAGCTTTCGCCCGCGGCTTCGCTCGCGTGAATTTCCCACGGAAACATGCTTCTTCCCGGGATGAAAGGTAGATACCCTATCCCAGATAGCATTTTTTGGTAGCCGTTACGATACTTGTCGACACTGAAAAGTCGACACCAGTAACATTTTTGGTCGCTGCTACGACTATGTTTCGGTCGCTGCGACTAAAGTGGGGCAAATCTCGACACGGTAACATTTGGTTTTTAAGTTACGACGCTGTATGGTAACAATGCGTCGACTATTTCAGAAATCATTCGTTCATTCGTCAATTCTCTTCATTCTTTTGCAACCTACGAGAGACAAATAAAATGTCAAAGAAAACTCATGCAATATGAAGATTGAAGACAAATTGAAAGGTCCGCCATAATTATTTTGACAGCGTAAGTTTATTTTTGAAATTAATTAGTTTTAAATGTGTTGTGATATTGTGATTTTAGTGGGAAAATAAATTTGTCGTATTATTTAACAAAAATACATTGAAAATCATCGATGGGCCATCATATAATTGCAATTTAACCAGTTTATTGAAATGTTTACATGGTTTTCATTAGAAGTTTTGTTATTTTTTTGTACTCCAGACCTTTTAGTTTAATCAAACTGTACACTTTTTATGCTAATAATATCAAATACTTACAAAAATAATCCATAAACTTACAAAAACATTTATTTTTTAGTGAAATTATACTAGTCATATTTGGTAAAAAAGTTACGACACTGCGTCGACTTGCAGACACAAAGTTACTAAATTTTTAATATGGTGTCTATCACTTTATTCTTTCCAGCGGTCCTAAAACTGTTGACAATGCCTTTCTCAATTGCAGTACATGCGTCGAAAAATCTATTTTGCATTTAATAGGTAGTTGAGAACAACGAACTGGTATATTAGTTCGTTGGTTGAGAAGATATGAGTTTGGCGAACTGGAGAAGAATGCAATGCAACATTAAAGTACAAGGCATAGCGACTTTTGCCGAAGGAATAAAACTAAAAGAAACTTTAAATAACTACAAGACAATTTTAATTAATTATGTTTTAAGAAGAAATAATGATCTACGTATATTATATTATATTATTAATTATAAATAAAGTACTCGTTATTACTTACTTGGAGTTTTATTTTGTCAAACTAATAAATTGTTGATTTTCCTGTAGTCATGTTTAGTTGGCATACAATTTAGAAATATTTGAGAACCAGGAGCAGCTGGTTGATATTTTTATGCTTATTTTGGTAAAATTTTGTTTTGAAACTATGACGTAACATTACGACACTTTGTGTACATGAATATTATTCTAGTAACAAAGTTGCCGCACCGTTACAACACAGTTAATCTTTGATCGTTCGCTTGTTGAAAACTCAACGCAATGTGTACGAAATAAAGTCGACACAAATCCGTACACATTATGTTGACTCGTCGACTACAAAGAGTAACTGAAACACTTTCCGGTCAAATGTGTAAACACTGTTACAACACATACAAACCAAACTGAAGTCGTTACAAATGCATACATATTTTGTCGACACAACGACTACAAAGAATTACTGAAACACGTTCCGGTCAAACTGTGTAAACACTGATACCACACATATAAACCGAAACGCACACAGTCGCATTGGTTTGAAACAATAACGGAACTTTGTCAATTTGTTACTAACTTAAATATTTTGCGACCAAAAAATGCTATCTGGGATGTCCTTCTCCGTACTTTCTTAGCTATGTGTATACGAAATTTCAAGAAGATTGGTTCAGTAGATAAAGCGTGAAGAGGTAACAAACCAACAAACAAACTCACTTTCGCATTTATAATATTAGTTAGGATAGTTAGGATAAACAAAAAAAATGGAGAAAAATAGAGGTAGGCAATGATGTATAACATCTCTTAAGACGTCAATAATCCTACTATAATATTATAAATGCGAAAGTTTGGATGTGAGTTTGTAAGGATGTTTGTTACTCAATCACGCAAAATCTACAGATTTCGATGAAATTTGGTATACGGGTAGAAAATTACTGGGAATAGCACATAGGGTACTTTTTATCTCGAAATTCCCACGGCAGCGAAGCCCCGGGGCGCGGCTAGTTGACTTATAAGGTTCACCACAAGGTTTTGTCTACAGTATTACGAGCAAGAGGAAAACGAGTTACTACTGAAGCTGTCCTGGTTCTTGGACCGCATCGCTCACTTCACGGGCTTCGAACCCGACGTCGAGGCGTTTGTCAACAGCTCCACCACACCCAGTGAGTGTTGATGCTATGTTGCAGAATTAATTAATTAAGTTTGTGACATATCTCACTTGAAGGTTCCACTGAAAACCAGCGTCGCAAGCCCGCAATTTGTGAGCTCGACGGTAAATGCTGAGTGTATCCCTTTTCTTGGATACTTGCACAGTACAAACTGACGCTATGACAACATTTCCGTGTACCTACCCCAATTTTGCAGAGTGTTGTTGTCGGCATGTTTTCGTTCTTTTTTTTGTTGTTGTGTTGTGTTTTTTTAACAAAGAAATAAACATATTCTAATAGAATTTACTAGTTGACATTAGCTTTTGCGTACGGCTATTTTCACGAACGATCCCTAACCGTTGCCGGTAGCGGAGGCACTCCCATCCGTAAATATTCCCGGGATAAAAAATAAAAACTCCTTCGTATGCTCTTGACGAAGCAGTTTGTCCCGAACTGATGCTCTGGCGGGCATTTTCATTTAGAGTTAGAGATGCATTTGTGAGTGAAACTACCCTATGTTTAATCTTACCTTCTTAGAACTCCCTTCTTAACTTCCTATAACTCCCCAGCTAAAATCCCATAGAAAACTGATAAGAAGCAGTCTCTAAGATTACCCTTCTTAAATTAGACAGACTAAAAAAAATGTTTGGGTACCGCTAACGGGTAAAAATGCTAAGCAATTAAAAATGTCGTTATTTTGAAATCACAGATTTTTCAGCTGCGTTCCCGAATAGGTTGTTTACTTCGGATTAAAGACTTATTAGTCCCTTGACTTACTTTACCCCCTAGGTTAACAATGTACTATTGTAGTTCTTTCTTATCGAGTGTGTTATTACTAACACTGGTGTCAGATTTTAGTCAAATCGCCTAAAGGCATCTGACATGACTTTTACGACTACCGCCATCTAGTGGCAGTAGCCGTATACACACTAGTAGACTAAATAGTCAGCCAATGTGCAGGTTAACTCACGATATTTTCCTTCACCGGAAGCAGATGGTGGTCTATGAGAAAACTACCATACATGAGTCAGATTGGACTACAAACTCATGCGACACTGGTAAGACCCGGGTCCTACCCGACCTCAGGCGGGTGTTATCACCACTAGGCCACCACCGCTTCACTATTGCTTACAGGGCCGCGTCCGGCCCCAGTGCAGCCGCCGGCCCTTCCTTTCGACGGCGTGCCGCGCGAAGTAGTACAGCGAATGATGGACTGTATGAAGGAGAACTCGACGACGCCCGCCACCGAGCGGTGCCGCTACCCGCTGCCTCTGCCCGAGTTGGTCCAGCGCATGTACGAAAGCAGAGGTGAGCAAAGGATTCAAGGACACAGGGTCACTTTCAAGCCTTTTTATGAGCAAACATATTGCTCAGCCTAAACCCATTGCTATCGCTGCGGCACACATGTCATGTTTAATTTTCATGTTTTTATTTAATTTTTTGTCATACTGTTGTGTTATTTCTCCTATTATTGTAATTGTAACGTGTGTCTTTTTGATATCAATAAATAAATTATCTATCTATCAAGCCGCAAGTCGCCGGATCCAGCATAGCGGTCATTGTTCTTTGACGACCTCCATCGCCCAACGGTTATCACGCCGGACTGTCACACCGGCCGGAGGTCCCGGGTTCGATCCCCGGTCGGGTCAAGATGGAAAATGATCTTTTTCAGATTGGCCTGGGTCTTTGATGTTTGTCTATATATGTATTTGTTATAAAATATAGTATCGTTGAGTTAATATCCCATAAGTCTCCAACCTACTTTGGGGCTAACTCAATCTGTGTGATTTGCCCGTATATGTTTATTTATTATTAATTATTTGTCTTTATCAGACGCGTGGCTTGAAGGATTAAATAATTATGTTCTTATCGTTCTTCTGCCATCAATTTTACCTCCCTACACCACAGTTTGGAATGTCAACTGCCACCGAGCGACGTTAACTAGGCATCAAATAACAGAAATAAATCAAGATAGAATGGCTAAGTGGGCGGGGCACGCGTGCCTAGATCTTGCAATGTACCGCAAGATTTATTGAACATTCATTCAGTCAGCACGCGCGTCTCGACTTGAACACATCGGAACCGTTGTACAAAAATGCCTTATTGTGGCGTGACCGTGTTCAGTGTCACATCACTAATGGTAATGACATAAGATTGGGGTCGTGCTCGGGGCGTGGCTTATGCAAAAATTGACACGGACGATTCCTCAACAACGCACTCGCGTCGCCGTTCTGTCTTGATTTATTTCCTTCATTATTAATCATCAAATCTTGAAAAGTGAAAGAGAGTACCTAGTTTTATACAATTAGTTACCCGTTTAAAACCGACATTTTGTTCAGATCCACGTTTCGCGACCGCCAGACCTCAAGAGGCCGCGCTGAGCGTGATTTCGCCCGAGCCTGTGCCACAACCCTCCTCGCTCGAACTACTCGTGGCGGCCGACTCGGCTACTGCCAAAAAATTCGCGCCCAAACCTTTGACTTTGACAGATGTCAGATCCATTAAAAAACGCTCCATACAAGATAGTCCCTTATTGAATTTCATGAAATATTACGGAAAACACAAAGTCTGGGTCAGTTCTAACCAGATAGATTCGAATGACGTTAAAAACAACAATTTTGACGTCCCAAACCAATTACCGGTGAAATCTGTTCAGAAACGATCGATATTCAAGAAGCACATTCATTTACGATTGCCAGAGCCGCTCCACGCTTTGCGAGACCAAATGAAGAAAGAAGCCGCGATTCACTACGTAAATAACAAAGAGCACGTGAAACTTCTCAAGGGAACTTTGGAAAAGATGCGTCATTCGGCCTCTTTGACAGTTAAACATAACCTCAAAAAGTTTGATCACGTTATAAAGAAAATACACAAGAGGTCTGCGCATTATGAAAGAAAATACTTGCCAAGGATATCGGAGGACCCGTACCAGGACTTGAGTTACCACTCGAAGAACGTGAGAGGAGTGGAATATAATTATGATCCTGCGCAAGCGGCGCTGGTGCGGCTCGGCTTGGAGCAGATCTTCCAAACTGGCAACATTGAGGTTGTCAGACGCTATGGATCCAATTTCAACCCGTTGGATCCTAACCCGTTCTATACCGGACTCTTGCGAGCCAGCGTTGACGTATGAGTTTATTATTCAACTTTCTAATATCTGTGAATATGTAATTAATAAATGCTCAATCATCCTTGGTGATTTTTCTATTTTCAACCGATTTCCCAAAAAAGGAGGAGGTTATATGTTTCGATGTGTATATGTTTGTTTTCGATGTAAAAACTTGTTTGTTGCGTCCCTTCTCCACTTGCGCTTTGGAGGCGTATAGTGTTTTGAGCGGTAGTTCCGAAAAGGGAGTAATAATGACATCAATTTTTTGTATGGATATTGATTTTTTTTTTTCACTTCAGGAATCTGTCGTGTGTGAATGAAAGAGCTTCATGAGCCGGTTCTGAAAATATACTACACTATTACCTTTTGGCCACATGTTTTCTAAAAATCGAAGGAGTAGTTTCGAAACATACCAAGTTTGGACCCCTCCAGGTTGCAGACGACTTAGTAATTTTTTGTAAAACATACGCCAAATGGCTCTAAATATACTCATATCAAACCTCAAGAAAGTAATTTAGAGAAAAATAAAATTTACTATTTTTTGGAATTTTTTTTATGGTGTCACAAAATTCAGAATCTCAAACTGTTTAATAAAGAAAAATGTTATAAAATATAGTAAATGTTATTATTTTTAAAATAGTTTTTTTCAAAGTTATAAATGAGTATATTTAGAGTCCTGAGGCCTTTGCTTAACAAAAATTTACTAATCAGCCTCCTTCCTGGAGGAGCCCAAACTTAACATGTTTTGAGAATATTTCTTGGTTTTCTTGAAAATGTTCCAAAACAAGTGAACTAAAGGTAATGGTGTAGTAATATTTTTAGAATTGGCTCGTCAAGCCCTTTCATTTGATATCCAACACGATAGGGTTTTAAATAAAAAATAAATAAATCCCATACTATAAAAATATATAATTATTACTCTCTCCCTAAGGGGGATTTTTAGGAACTAGCGTTAAAAATGTTTATATAAACCAAACGCACCTGTGTATTAAATGACAATCCTGTACATCGCTTTGCAGTTTCTATTTTTATCATATCTCGACCACTAATTGGACGGTGTACTGTACAAAGCTTATTACATACTTAAATATGAAACTGCAAATCGATGTACAGAATTGAAATTTGGTACACGAGTACGTTAGGTTAAAACAAAGATTTTGAGCGGTAGTTCATGAAAATCTCCCCTTTAGGAGGAATGTAATTTCATTTCGCATGCACATAGAAGTACTGAGAAGGACATAGGGTACCTTTCATCCCGGGAAAAAGCACTGTTCCCGTGGGAAATTCACGCACCGCGGGCAAAGCTAGTAGACTATATTGCAAATATAGTTTGCGTTTTGTATATGAATTGATGATAGGTATAGTATATGTTATAAGGGCAGCCAAGGCCTTAAATTTCTATTGTCTATCGGCAGATCAACGCCTACAATAATGAGGTAATTATTCATATTTTTTCGTACCGTATTCACCTTGGCTTGCATTCAAGTACTTCGGCACTCGGATACTGCGCAACATCGCAACATAAAGTCCGTTTATTCCTACTTATTCTATTATGTAAAACAATCTTACCATGCAAAAGTACAGTCAACAGCACATCAACCTACTCAAATTCATTGCAAATTCGACTCTGCGGCCGCGGCATAAGAGATCATGCAGGGTAACTTGAGGTGCGGTCGACTGTACTCATATAGAAATTAGATACCTATGGTGAAAAAATTCCATGCGAGCAGGACTTGAACCCGCGACCAGCTTTATACGACCTTGCTCTTCCAACTGAGCTATCGCATTTCAATCCTGCACATCGAAAATCTTTACCATATATTTATTTATAATTCAATGACCATATCCGATTTCTATTGAAACGCATTAGGCATGCGTCACCTAACACATATACCCACTATACGTAAGGTATTTGATTTAGCCCATATTCGATGAAGTTGAAAATCAATTAAAGTGTAGGAAGCCATCAATATTTATTTTTGGATTTTCGAGCATACTTTTATATAGAAATTAGATATGGTGAAAAAATCGTATGGTAATGGTCGTATTAAGACGGTCGCGGGTTCAAGTCCTGCTCGCATGGAATTTTTTCACCATATCTAATTTCTATATGAGAGTACTTTAGTACTAATTGCATCTGAGATGCTCAAAAATCCAAAAATAAATCTTACCATGCCTTTTTATGATTTTACTACAATATAAATTACAATAGGCAATTTAGGAAATTACTTTCATGGTTAATTTATTAACCACGAAAGAGTGTAGTGTTTTACTTTAGAATGTTTAGGTTTGAAATAATATTTGATTTATTTTCAACAAAAAGTACTGTGAAGATTGTTTACATAATAGGACAAATACGGAGTTACCTACTTAATTTCGAGTCGAAAATGATACATGTCTTTATCCATTACGGGCTCTCTTTAGTCGTATTTCCTCATGACTGAGGGTCGTGGTCATTATACGTAATGAAACAAACACACACGACTATCTTGGCAATTTTAATGGAGTCGTTTGCCATTGCCTTCTCCTTTCAAAAACTATCTAATAATCAACCGGAGTGCAGGTTTCCTCACGATGTTTTCCTACACCGGAAGCGAGTGGTGGACGATGAAAACTAACATAGGTACATGAGTCAGATTGGTATACAAACTCATGTAGCACGAGAAGGATTCGAACCTGGGACCTTTGCGGCCACAGGCGGGCGCCCTCCCACCCGGCCACCACCATTACGTGTGAGACTCCAGGTTGTGAGACTCCATGGCCACGCTTAGCTGAATAGCGATCATTGGCCATTGAACAGGGAGTCTTTGAGGACACTTTGATGAATATGATTTATCATTTTATAAATAACTGGCTTTTTCCCGCGGCTTCGACCGCGTGAATTTCCCATGGGAACAGAGCTTTTTCCCGGAATGAAAGGTACCCTATGTCCTTCTCAGTATTTCTAACTATGTGTATGCGAAATTTCAGGAAGATTGGTTCAGTAGATAAAGCGTGAAGAGGTACCATACAAACTCACTTTCGCATTTATAATTAGTTAGGACTAGCCTGTGCCCGCGGCTTCGTCCGCGCGTTAATTACTAGTATTAATATCTCAGGTTCTAAGCGGCGTATCCAGATGAAACCTATGCCAGATTTTAAGTTAGACCTTCTATAATACACAAGTGAAAACCGCATCAAATTTGGTTTAGTAGTTTTTTTGCGTGATGGGCAAACAAACAAACAGATAAACATAATTTAAAAAAAATATTGTTTTATTTATTTATTTATTAAGGAACAACAAACAGTTACAAAATAAAAAGTTTGAAAAAAATAAAAAGGACTTAAATCTAAAGTAATAGTAATTTTGTAACCAACCACGCTATTCACAGCTTGTTTAAATACATAGTGATTACAAGTTGCTGCTAGTGGGTGGAAAGTTAAATAAAAAATAAAGAAGTTTAATTTGCTTAGAACAAATAAGAGAATAATGTTATACATGTGTTATAAATTATACAAAATAGGATGGTAAACTAATATAAGTAGAAGAAGTTATACAAACAAATTACAGGAAGAAGAGAAAAGAATATATATATATATGTATATATAAGTTATGAAAAGGAGTGCGAGTCATTATGATCAGACAATAACTGACGAAGAAGTCTCTTATACTTATAAACTGAACAGGCAAATATATCAATACTTTCAAACATTTTGTTTTGAGTCTCAACCATACGACGCATTGGAGAACGCCGGCCCGAATTAGTATGGCAAATATTTGTTGCAAATAGCGGTTGAGGGCGTATTTTGCGCTTGGCGCTAGATCTGGGAACAATGTAAGAGATTTTGTCAACAAGTTCAGTGGAGTCTATTTGGTTGTGCATTATTTTGAAAAGAAGTTTTGGCTTCTATTAGCTTCATAAAGACCCCTCGTAATGTTTTTTCTTAGATATCTCTTATGTACAGACACAGACCAGTTACAGGTTTATTATTTGCAGATACTTATTGAAAATGAACCTGATAGTACTCGTTTTTAAATATTTAGAAAATGAGAGATGGATTATATTTAGATTCGTCTAAAGTGTCCGTCAATTGTAAGAAATATGTTGTAAAGTGACGTCTTTGGAGAAAATGCAGCAGTAGTCGTTGCGCCGCCTCTTCTCCACTTGCGCTTTGGAGGCGGTGGTAACCTTAGCTTTAAGTAATTTTATGACGTCAACTAATTTAAAAGTGCTGTTTTTAAGCCTATTTTAATAAAAACAATTGACTTTAACTTTGTCCGTTTTAGACCCCCAGCATATTATCGAATAAAAAACATTTTTTTTAATTTGAACTCTATATAAATTAATAATTTTTTTAAATCATTCAACACAATATCAGAAAACACCAAAACACATACAGTAAAGCCGGACGCACACGTCAGTTAATTTCGTACGGAAATTAACTGACGTGTGCGTGGTTTATCACTTGTGTTGTGTGTAGGTTTAACTCGTGTCGGAGCAAAGACTGTTATTATATGTATTACTAAACAGATGTCGACACTTCATATCGCAATAATTTCTTATTGTGAGTTCTAATGTGACTTAACAAATTAGTTTTCTTAATAAAACGACGATCACAAACATCACATTTGAATGGTTTCTCCCCAGTGTGAGTTCTAATGTGATTTATTAAACCATGTCTTCTAATAAAACGATGACCACAAATGTCACATTGCAGTGGTCTCTCCCCGGTGTGAGTTCTAATGTGGTCTGCCAAAGTTCGTTTTTCACGAAATCGATACTGACACACTTTACATTGAAACGGTTTCTCCCCAGTGTGAGTTCTCAAGTGATGCATTAAAGTGCTTTTTAGAGCGAATTGAAGTGGACACACTTCGCATTGGTATGGCCTCTCCCCAGTGTGCGTTCTCACGTGTGCTATTAAATCACGTTTTGCACTAAATTGACGTTGGCACACTTCACATTTGAATGGCTTCTCCTGAGAATGAGTTATCAAGTGTCTTAGTATATTAATTCTACTACTAAACCGACGTTGACACACCTCACATTGAAACGGCTTCTCCCCAGTGTGAGTTCTATTGTGAGTTAATAATGAATAAAAATGACTTTTCCTAATAAACCCCCTTGGACAATTATTACATTGGAATGGTTTCTCCCCAGTGTGAGTTTTAACATGCCTTAATAAACCAGACTTTTGTTTAAAACGACGATCGCAGAGATCACATATAAATTGTTTCTCCCCAGTGTGAGTTCTCAAGTGTGTTAACAAAATACGTTTGTTACAGAACCGAAGTTGACACACTTCACATTGAAATGGTTTCTCCCCAGTGTGAGCTCTGATGTGACATAATAACGTATTTTTACCAATAAACGCTTTTTGACATACATCACATTGGAATGTCTTCTCCCCAGTGTGAGTTCCCACGTGCCGTATAAAATTAGACTTGTCACTAAAACGATGATCACAAAAATTACATTGGAAAGGTTTCTCTCCAGTGTGAATCCTCAAATGTCGTATTAAAGCGAACTTTTGACTAAAACGATGATCACAAACATCACATTGGAATGGTTTCTCTCCAGTGTGAATTCTGTAATGTCTGATCAGTTGTGAAGGACGATAAAACCGTCGTTGACAAATATCACACTGGTGTCGATGCTGAGCAGTGCGAGTTGTGGACTGTCTTCTTTTCCTGTTGGTTATACGATCTTCATCTTGTTTCCGCTTTTCATCTTCATGAGCGTGCGATGAACCCGTATCTGAAATTTTTTTTTGCTAAAAACTTGCAATCTTCTCACTGTTTGAATTAACATAGTGACGATAATTGTTTCAATATGTTCTTAAGTTTAATGTACCTACTTAACATCGATAATTAGCATTTCAGATATAATGATTCGTTTTAAAGAAATGCAGTCAATATTCATAGGTAAATTAAAGTTATTAGTAATAAAACAGAAAATACTTAAGGGCTTAGAATTAATATGTCGTTACAATACAATTTCATATAGTGAAATTAGGTACTAATGTAAGGATTTAAATAATCAACTGTATTATAAGTATAGATCACCCAACAGATAGGATCAAATTATAAGAGGCTTTGACTTTTCATTTTTGGTTACCAATTCAAACAATGTACGCTTTGTCAAAACATTGTGACAATGTTTTGACAATTATTTAGTTTGAATTTAATTTGATAACATTGATCTACCATTATATAATTTGATCCCATTCTATATTAGTGATAATGTTATTTAAGGTTACCGGTTTTCTTACTTTGTTTTCTTCGGCCTCGCATCGGCGCGGCTCGGACATCAGCGATGACAACATTGGCTCGGCCTTCGGCCTCGCTTCGGCGCGGCGCGGACATCAGCAATGACATCATTAGCTCGGCCTTCGGCCTCGCATCGGCGCGGCTCGGATATCAGCGATGACAACATTGGCTCGGCCTACGGCCTCGCATCGGCTCGGCGCGAACATCAGCAATGACATCATTAGCTCGGCCTTCGGCCTTGCATCGGCGCGGCTCGGACATCAGCGATGACAACATTGGCTCGGCCTTCGGCCTCGCATCGGCGCGGCGCGGACATCAGCGATGACATCATTGGCTCGGCCTTCGGCCTCGCATCGGCGCGGCGTGGACATTAGCTCGGCCTTCGGCCTCGCATCGGCGCGGCTCGGACATCAGCGATGACAACATTGGCTCGGCCTTCGGCCTCGCATCGGCGCGGCGCGGACATCAGCGATGACATCATCAGCTCGGCCTTCGGCCTCGCCTCGGCGCGGCTCGGACATCAGCGATGACAACATTGGCTCGGCCTTCGGCCTCGCATCGGCGCGGCGCGGACATTAGCTCGGCCTTTGGCCTCGCATCGACGCGACTCGGACATCAGCGATGACAACTTTGCATGGCTCGGCCTTCGGCCTCGCATCGGCGCGGCGCGGATATCAGCGATGACATCATTAGCTCGGCCTTCGGCCTCGCATCGGCGCGGCTCGGACATCAGCGATGACAACATTGGCTCGGCCTTCGGCCTCGCATTGGCGCGGCGCGGACATCAGCGATGACATCATTAGCTCGGCCTTCGGCCTCGCATCGGCGCAGCTCGGACATCAGCGATGACAACATTGGCTCGGCCTTCGGCCTCGCATCGGCGCGGCGCGGACTTCAGCGATGACATCATTAGCTCGGCCTTCGGCCTCGCATCGGCGCGGCTCGGACATCAGCGATGACAACATTGGCTCGGCCTTCGGCCTCGCATCAACGCGGCGCGGACATCAGTGATGACATCATTAGCTCGGTCTTCGGCCTCGCATCGGCGCGGCTCGGACATCAGCGATGACAACGATTGGCTCGGCACTTCGGCCTCGCATCGGCGCGGCGCGGACACGTTAGCTCGGCCTTTAGCCTCGCATCGACGCGACTCGGACATCAGCGATGACAACTTTGCATGGCTCGGCCTTCGGCCTCGCATCGGCGCGGCGCGGACTTCAGCGATGACATCATTAGCTCGGCCTTCGGCCTCGCATCGGCGCGGCGCGGACATCAGCGATGTCATCATTAGCTTTCGGCCTCGCATCGGCGCGGCTCGGACATCAGCGATGACAACATTGGCTCGGCCTTCGGCCTCGCATCGGCGCGGCGCGGACATCAGCGATGACATCATCAGCTCGGCCTTCGGCCTCGCCTCGGCGCGGCTCGGACATCAGCGATGACAACATTGGCTCGGCCTTCGGCCTCGCATCGGCGCGGCGCGGACATTAGCTCGGCCTTTGGCCTCGCATCGACGCGACTCCGGACATCAGCGATGACAACTTTGCATGGCTCGGCCTTCGGCCTCGCATCGGCGCGGCGCGGATATCAGCGATGACATCATTAGCTCGGCCTTCGGCCTCGCATCGGCGCGGCTCGGACATCAGCGATGACAACATTGGCTCGGCCTTCGGCCTCGCATTGGCGCGGCGCGGACATCAGCGATGACATCATTAGCTCGGCCTTCGGCCTCGCATCGGCGCAGCTCGGACATCAGCGATGACAACATTGGCTCGGCCTTCGGCCTCGCATCGGCGCGGCGCGGACTTCAGCGATGACATCGATTAGCTCGGCCTTCGGCCTCGCATCTGCGCGGCGCGGACATCAGCGATGTCATCATTAGCTTTCGGCCTCGCATCGGCGCGGCTCGGACATCAGCGATGACAACATTGGCTCGGCCTTCGGCCTCGCATCGGCGCGGCGCGGACATCAGCGATGACATCATTAGCTCGGCCTTCGGCCTCGCATCGGCGCGGCTCGGACATCAGCGATGACAACATTGGCTCGGCCTTCGGCCTCGCATCGGCGCGGCGCGGACATCGAGTGATGACATCATGAGCTCGGTCTTCGGCCTCGCATCGGCGCGGCTCGGACATCAGCGATGACAACATTGGCTCGGCCTTCGGCCTCGCATCGGCGCGGCGCGGACATTAGCTCGGCCTTTGGCCTCGCATCGACGCGACTCGGACATCAGCGATGACAACTTTGCATGGCTCGGCCTTCGGCCTCGCATCGGCGCGGCGCGGATATCAGCGATGACATCATTAGCTCGGCCTTCGGCCTCGCATCGGCGCGGCGCAGACATCAGCGATGACATCATAAGCTCCGGCCTTCGGCCTCGCATCGGCGCGTGGACATCAGCGAGTTCTGCATGAGGCCCGGCCTTCAACCAGGGGAACAACAACATGAAGACTTGGACACACATAACATCATCGCAGCCTATTTCCTTTCCATATATATATTACACACCAAGTATAGTATCTATCTTCCCCATACTGATTTGATGCTAGAATTCGGTCGGTTCTAAAAACATCCCATCACTCCTATCCTGGCTGCCCCGCCCCACATTCCCAATCTCGTCTACGTGCCCAACTGGTTTCTCGAGCTGGGGATTAGGGATTCACGTCTGAGTGGAGCACTCCTCCACGGCACGAGAACGAGAATGTACATAACGTCCAGGCTCGAAGCTCTCTCGTGGAAAGTGCACCCCTCGGAGGTGGACCCAGCCCTAAACTCTTGCAGTCTAACCACTGGCTGGGAGGGCACAGAACAGAACAGAACAGAACAGAACAGAACAGCTAAAAACTTGCAATCTTCTCACGGCCCTTGATCAGAGCCGATATGGTTAATTTTAATAAATTCAAGCAGGAGAAGCCAGCCTTAACAAAATATCAAGTTTAGCTATTGTTGTTGAAAAGGAAATCATCTAAGCAACCATGACTTTCGGCCAGAGGAAAATAAAATAAAAAAAAACCTACGTTCTCCTTGCTCTCCCTGCTCTGTTGTGTCGCACGGCTGTGACAGACCGACAGGGTTTTCTTCAAAGTCTAATTTGACATCTGATAGCTGTAGAGGACCTACAAACACACTTTACATGAATGTGTGGGAGCTCAGTTAAATGAAAGATTAATAAGCTAATACATATTGGTAACCCCGACGTGAATTGATCTGAACCTAATGATCTGAGGTTTTATCACACTAGTCAAAGTAGACCCTTTTCCTAAAAAGGTTTCAATAAAGATTTTTCATGTAGGTATTTTGTCATCAATACAACAGATATCAATGAACATAGCAGTGGATTGAGTGGATAGTAACATACCTGCGATTGGTTCCTCATTGTCAATGTCAACATTAGCTAATTCTGACTCAATTTTAGTCATAACATGGCCTGGTGCTTCTATGCTGTAATATTCAGCTCCAGAATGCCTTAGCGCCACACACAGCCCAACAGCCTCACGGTCAACCAAGGATATTGATTTTTCAGTTATCTGTTGATTACTACTGATATACACATACTGCCATATCTATAGACTAGTAAGTACCTACTTAATTCATATTTCATAACGTCATGTGCACTATAGCATTCAGCACATTTTCTGCGAAAGCAGAAGTCCGCATCAACTTGAGGCACTTGTTGAGCTGAGAGTTGCAGATATAACACGCCGCCACGGGCCTCCCGTCAGCCGTGTTATAGCGGTGGCGAGTGTGGAATCAAAAGTAAACACCGAGCACGGTTATATCAAACTACTTTTAATTCGCAAAAATAACAGAAGTATAAACTAACAACTCGCTCGCTACAGCGCGTGCGTCGCGGCGTAAAACAAAGGTACACACGACCTCACCGCTTCGCGTTCCTTGAATAGACTAAAACTAACTTTGTTCGATGAGACGCGCGCGACCTCGACGCGCGCGCTGTGAGCGTCTCGGAGCGGGGCATACCGGATAGCGTGGCGTCTCCATGGAAGCGTATATAATGTTGCCCGCTATATCCTCCCCTCCAAGTCACTGGATCGACCCAATTGTGACTTGGCTGGTCGACCACGACGACGTTGATGTTCAATAACTGGGGATTCACCAACGTACGGTGTTAGGGCGCTGGCATGATACTTGCCCTTTACGGTACCGTTAATGTCAACGATGACATACGACGTCGGACTACAGACTTTCGCAACGCGATAAGGACCCTCTCGCTTAGGGGCGAATTTGCTTGTGATGCCACGCTGTGCACTACTCGCCACATGGGTCTCCACGAGGACCATGTCTCCCTCTTTAAACGGAGCAACCTGCCTCCGCTGTTTATCGGCGACAGCCTTTCTAACATCCTGTTGCGACTCAATACGTCTCTTGACATCCACAAGAGTGTGAGCAAAATCTCTCAAATATGGTGTTATTTGAGGCACAAAATTCTGCTGCGACACTATGGCTCTAAAATCCGTGTGGGCTGCGAGAGGCGTACGCAACTCACGCGCAAAAGTTATAAAAGCGGCAGTATGACCAGTTCCTTCATTATACGAACTGTTTAACGAAAAACGTACCGTTGGCAACATGTCCGGCCAAGAACGATGCTCAGAACCTACTAGAATGGCTAAGAGCTTTTTAACTCGCGGTTCTTTCGTTCAGCGGGATTTGCCTCTGGATGATACACCGGTATCAGAGACTGGTGAACCCCGAAAACCAGCATGACCTTCTGCATGACTGCCGAAACAAATTGGGTGCCGTTATCTGAGATTACCCACCTCGGCAACCCATAACGTAAGAAAACTTCTTCAATTAACATCTTAGCGCAAGTTTCTGCAGTTGCATCACACAATGCAAACAGCTCCACCCAGCGGCTAGCAGTATCTTCTACCAAGAAAATCCATTTCTCCCCTTTCTCTCCTTCGGGAAGAGGGCCGAACAAGTCCATCGCCAGTACCTCGAAACGTTGCTGGGGCACTGGGGTTTGCAGCAGACCTGCTGGCTTCAAATTGGTGGCTTTATACTTTTGACAAAGGTCACAGGATTTGAGATACTGAGCCGTATATGTTTTCATATTATTAAAGTAATAACGCTCTTTAATTTTCCGCAAAGTCCGCTCCAAACCCAAGTGTCCAGCAGTAGGCGCGTCGTGAAATTGTTTTAAGACATCTGCCTTCAACGACTCTGGGATAACTAACTGGGGCTCCTCGGATTCAGCATCCGGATCACATCTAAAGAGCACGCCTTGAGAAAGATAATAACCTCGATCTGACCATCGAGTATCGTCAGCATTCTGGGTATCTTCAAAGTTCTCGATAATTTTGGCTAAATCTGGATCACCAAGTTGGGCGCTACGAATATCCTCTGGGGCCCACTGAGGAAAATCAACCACGACGGGACAGGTATGAACTTCAGGAACCTGTTCATCAGTATCCGCACACACAGGGCGACTGAGAGTGTCGGCAACTACGTTAACTTTACCTGGGGTGTAGTCTATATCCAGATCAAACGACTGTATTTTTAAAGCCCACCGAGCCAAACGTCCTGTAGGTGTCTTCAATGCCATAAGCCACTTCAAAGGCTGATGGTCTGTGGAGACATGGACCTTCGCACCCTCCACGTAGCCACGGAACCTATCTAAGGCCCAAACCACAGCTAAGGCTTCTCGTTCGGTGGTATTATAGTTACGTTCTGCTGACGTCAACAGTCTGCTAGCATACTCTATTGGCCTTTCCTCCTGAGGAGTAGCTCCTTGTAGCAGCACTGCGCCTAGAGCATACGCGCTCGCGTCAGTACGTAAAATAAACGGTTCTTCAAAATTTGGTTGACGGAGAATAGGACTGGTGGAAAGTCGTAGCTTCAGCTCCTCAAACGACTTTTGCTCCGTCTCCCCCCACTGCCAACGTCGGTTCTTTTTGGTAAGATCCGTCAATGGACGTGCAGCGTCAGAAAATTGGGGAATAAACTTACGAAACCAAGAGCAGGTTTGTAGAAAGGTCTTAAGCATTTTAAGGTTCGTCGGCGGCAACATTTTTAGGACAGCCTCCACCTTCCTAGGATCCGGCTCAATGCCTTGTGAAGACACGACGTGACCCAGGTACGTAAGCTTTTCCCTAGCGAAAACACACTTACCTCGATTAGCTTTTAGGTTAAACAGGCGTAGACGATCAAAAACCTGCTGGAGATCCTGGAGGTGGCAGTCAATATTCGGTGATATTACCAAAATATCATCCAAATATGCCAGTACACATACATCCTTAAGACCAGACCTCATCCGGTCGATCAACCGCTGAAAGGTCGCTGGCGCGTTCTTGAGGCCAAACGGCATACGGCGAAATTGGAACGTACCAAAAGGTGTTGTGAAGGCCGTCTTCGGCCTATCCTCCGGAGCAACAATCGTCTGCCAGTAACCAGCCTTTAAATCAATTGTGGACATGACACAACCTACCCTGGTACTCTGCAATAAGTCATCTATGACCGGAAGTGGATACTTATCAGTACGAGTGACGCTGTTCAATTTCCTGTAGTCGACACAGAAGCGGACCTCTCCATTTTTCTTAGGTATCAGAACCACAGGGGAAGCCCACTCCGACTCAGCATCTTCAATAATATCGTCCTCTAACATTTTCTCTAACTCCGCCCTGATCACTTCCTTTTTTGCTGGTGATACACGATAAGGAGGACTAGCAATTGGCCTGGCATCTCCAGTATCGATACGGTGGACAGCAAACTGAGTGGGACCTCCCCCTGAAGCAAAAATGTCCTCGTTGACATTCAGGAGCTTGGTCAGCTGCTGTCGTTCGTCTGTGTTTAAGTGGGACCCTTCATCCTCACGAAGACCCACAGACGAGCAGTGCAAAGGTTGACGTGGCCTACCACCGTGTTGTTCGAAAACAATAGGCTCAGGAGTCCTATCGTGATTCATAAACCAGATACCGCGACAAAAATCTAATACCATGCCAGCATCCTGTATAAAGTTCATTCCCAACAAACTCTCTGTAGCGTTGGGCAACATTATAAACTTAACTTCTAGAGAGACACCGCGCACCCTAACCCTAACTTGCGTCTGTTCCACAATTTGCGCAACTGTCCGCCCGTCCGCATATTTAAGTTGAGTAAATACATTTTCAAATTTGTGTCCATACTTAACTAAATGAGATCTAAGACTAATACTACCTATACAATGTTTTGCACCTGTGTCTATGAGCACTTTACCACTTTCACCATAAA
Organism: Ephestia elutella; assembly: GCA_018467065.1. Taxonomy (NCBI): domain Eukaryota; kingdom Metazoa; phylum Arthropoda; class Insecta; order Lepidoptera; family Pyralidae; genus Ephestia; species Ephestia elutella. The sequence continues at coordinate 9,361,191 of CM031587.1, read as the reverse complement.
TTTCTATTTGTAAAACTGGTCGCACTCGCGAATCTATATTTACACTATTGACGGACTGAAAAGAAGTCGTCACGGACGGAGAAGGTTCATTTTTTTTACATGTAGGGCAGTTGGATCGAATAACACCGGGTGCACCGCACCCGAAACACGTGATGGTTGACACCCGCGGCTCTCCATCGGTGTCAACTTTCTGTTTGACCAACTTTTGACACTCATCCTTCCGATGGCCGTATTTTTTACAGTAGTTGCAATGGGGCCGAAACCTGCTATTGTGAGGTGTCCCGGTCGTCTGCGATGTCGTCGCAGGAGCAGATACGGTGGACTTTACAGTAGAAGGCGGTGTTGGTGTAATTTCCTTGAATGTCGATATAGATGGTTTCACATCAGAAGACGAAGGTCTACTCTCATCTAAAATGTCTTCGACACGCCGGGCCATACTTGTGAGTTCAGCGAAAGAAGAAAAGTCTGTGCGCGGGACCTTCTCACGAATCCGTCGGTGCAGCAAACCGTAAACCATATCGAGTTGAACGGTCACCGACAGGGAATGGAGGGGCAACTGTGAGATAAGTGCCCTGATGTGGCACACAAAAAGGTCCGTTGGTTCATTACCACGCTGCTCTCTCTCAAATATTCTCCTATAAACTTTGTGCGGGGGCAACCGTGGTCCAAAAGTTTGCTTCAGTGCTTCAATGGCGGCAGACCAGGTTGGGGTATGATCCTTCACACCCTGCCACCATGTCGCAGCCAACCCGGTGAGTAGCATGGGCAGGCCGCGCAAGGCATTGTCGTCGCTTATACCCACGCAGTCTTTGTACACCTCTATGGCGTCTATAAAAGATTCCACGTTGCTAGATTTCTCACCGTCGAAACGTGTCGTGCATTTAGCAAAATTTCCATGTAAAGGCGTACTTACAGCTGGTGGGCAATTTACCCTTTCCAGTAGAAATCTCAGCTGCTCAGTTGTGATCATGATCGGAGCAGGTGACGGCAGCGAAGCAGACTCTGGCGCAGGTGAAGGCGGATGTTCAGCCTCCGGAGTAGGCGGCGGCGACGCCACCACATTAGGTTGGGCGGCGGCGGCCGATGTCGGATCTGCTGCGTGAGATCTCGTAAGCACCATGGTTGCACGATTAAACAATACGTGTAGGCCGGAAAAGTATTTACAAAAAGTCTGGAAGCACTAAACTATAACCACGAACACAATGTCTAAAAAACTTAAAAGTCACAAAGCATACCTGTACACAAAGTCTAAAATAACTCAGGTCGCTTAAAATATAAAGTTTTAACTATTTACACACTTTAGTCCAGTCCACTACGCGAGTCCATAAACACCATTCACAAACTTTAAAAATAAAACGGCGTTACGCGTTAGCACACACTGAGCTTGTGAAGAGGTCCAGAAACTAAAACAAAGAATAATCTAAAAAGTCTACTAACTTCTATTGCACAACAAACAGCCACACTGTCGCAAAAGGTTCACAAATAGTTCATACAAAAAAAGCAGGTAGGAGGTTCTCTCGGCGTTGGGCAATAAAACAGGGCTGCCAAGGGACGCTATACAGCCGAGGGACGCTATGCAATAAACCGTTAACTTTTGTTGCGCAGGACACGAATGAACATGAATTCATAACACAAATACAGTTTTATAAGTCCAACACTTTCACAGAATACTAAGAAAGTCTAGAATCTAGATTTAATATGAGTCTGACGTGACTACGAAACAAACGGCCTCGTACCGACGTAGCACATGTAAACACGAACACTCAAGTACTGTGTAACAAACAGTCAAACACTGTCACAGTAGGTACACTCAAAAGTCTAGATTTTATAGAGTCTAACGTGACTACGAAACAAACGGCCTCTTAGGTACCGTCGTAGAACACGAGAACACGAACAACACACGCGAAATTTAACGTCGTTGCCCACACGTTGAAGCGCCAATATAGCGGTGGCGAGTGTGGAATCAAAAGTAAACACCGAGCACGGTTATATCAAACTACTTTTAATTCGCAAAAACAACAGAAGTTTAAACTAACAACTCGCTCGCTACAGCGCGTGCGTCGCGGCGTAAAACAAAGGTACACACGACCTCACCGCTTCGCGTTCCTTGAATAGACTAAAACTAACTTTGTTCGATGAGACGCGCGCGACCTCGACGCGCGCGCTGTGAGCGTCTCGGAGCGGGGCATACCGGATAGCGTGGCGTCTCCATGGAAGCGTATATAATGTTGCCCGCTATAGTGTGCAGCTGAAATGTTCACAACACATTTTGTTTTTTTTTCAACCGAAAGTATTTAGTAGAGATGAGTATTATTTAGTCGCGGTGGTACTAACTACATTGTTGGTGATCCTCTCGTACACCAGCTGCAGCGAGCCGGCGATGGGCAACAGCCGCACGTCCATCGCCAGACAGACGCGACATGCAGCTACTGCAGCTGGCATCTCAACAAAGTTATTTTACGAAATCAATTTTCTTTCAGTCTTTTCTGTTCTTATTTTCTTTTTATTCAATCAAATATTAATCGAAGCCTAGAGAAACTACGCTAAGAAAAGAAAGTCGCAAACTAAGAAAAACGGAAAACGTTGAAAATGTCACATTATCTGCTGCACTGCAAAGCAGGCTGCAAAGAGTATATAATCACTATCTATGCACTGCTCGTTTTTTTATTTGTTGTGAAATCAAAGACCAAGGCAAATACATAACCTCAGACTCAGACGAATAATATCATCAAACAAAACATAGCCAGCCGCACACGTTAGTTTATTTCCGTACGGAAACCACAGAAATAATTTTTTTTTTAAATATATTTAATAAATGAATGGCCAAGTTCAAAATGTCCCTAAGTCCACTTAGGGATTTTATGCACTAACAAATCTGATTTTAACGATAGTGTTGTTGAACAACACTATCGTTAAAATCAGATCATTGTCTATGGTTTTGTATAATTAAAACATTTGTGAGTAGTTCCTAAGTGTGTTTTCTTCAAATAGTTATTGAGCCTACGTCCAATGATTTCAGTTCAAAAAATTCCTAAGTTTCGAAAGTACCTAAGTCCATGATCTTTTTTCTTAAATGTCACTAATTTGACAACAACCGTTAAATTTGGAGGAAGCGCGGGAATTTCGTAGCGACTGGCGGTCTTTTTTCTGAGAAAATTTAATTTTGTGCAAAACTTGTAAATATTTGTGATTCTGGTTGTAAATACCCTTTCTTTTGTATATATTATCTTAATTTATAATTTTGTATAGTTTGTTTTGTATATTTGTGTTGCTGCAGTCGGGGTAAGTTCTTACCTACCTTTTCGGCGATGGGCGGCAAGAAAAGGAAAAAGAAGGAGCAGGACTCCGAAACGACACCAGTACTTCAGAGTTCTGATAGTGACTCAGAATACTCCGACGCATCAGAGTCATCATTCGACAAATACAAACCATATAGGGTCGCCGACTATAGTCGTAGATATCCTGAAGATAGTCCAGGGCATGAGCACATAGTGTTCATAGCTAGCTCGGATGAAAACGTTCCAATAGGTTCCAGAGACATGATGTACCTGAGTAATAGCTTCACCCGCTTCGTTAAGGGAATCAAATATTTAAAAAAAGTGAACAAATATAGAATGGGGGTTGTTTTTGATAATCCTAACATGGCAAATTCGTTTTTAGATAATGCTACTTTTCATAGAGAACATCGCATTACGGCTACTATTCCGGCAGCGGTAACAGAAATAACTGGGGTCATAACTAATGTTCCATCAGACATGTCAAATAAAACAATTTTCAAAGTTCTTTCTACCACAACAAAAAAAATTATATGTGTTCGTAGAATAATGCGTAAGGTAAAAGAAGGCGAATCTTTCAATCTACAACCCACTCAAACTGTGGCAATTACCTTTGCATCTTGTGCATCTTTACCAGATTATGTTTATTTGAAAATGTGGCGTGTACCTGTACTGCCATATATCCCACCGATTAAGCAATGTTTCCGGTGCCTACGATATGGGCACCTTGCCAAATTTTGTAAAAATGCAGAACGTTGTTCTATCTGCACTGAAGGCCATAGTTTTAAAAACTGTAATATACCATTAGCAAATGCAGTTTGCATTCATTGCAAAGGCAATCATATAGCAATTTCAGGTGCTTGCCCGGTAAAAAAACAAAAAATTATTGAAAATAAAAACAAAATTATTCCGCAATCATATTCCGAAACCTTAAAGAACAACGCCTTCCCATCACTTACTAATCCGAAAAATTCACAAGAATTGCAAAAAATTGTTCTCTCTGACTCTAAAATTCTCAGCTTCATCACTGAAGCAATCATAAAAGTAATTACACATAATAAAATCAATAACACTACTGTAAATACACAAATAATTTCAGACACTCTGAAAGATATACTTCAGAAAAATTCAGTTTGTTCGGAAAATTCGCAGGTATAATAAACATTTGTCAATGGAATGCACAAAGCTTAATAAGTAATAGACATGACTTCCAGAAATTTTTATATGATCAAAATATTCATGTAGCTATTATCTCTGAAACTTGGTTAAGACCGCATCATAAATACAATATTAAAGGTTACTCTGTAGTGAGAAACGATTCTGGTAATGATCACAACGGGGTAGCTATTTTAATTCATAACTCTCTTCATTTCTCTAATTTTGCTATCGCATCTGATAACTCAATACAAACTGTGGCAATTTCTCTTCAATTAAATAGTAAATCTGTCACCATAGTAAGTGTTTATTGTCCTAGTACTAGTATACCCCTAGATTCTGTAAAAATAAATTGAATGATATAATTTCTTCTCTACCCAAACCCTTTATTTTTTTCAGGAGATTTTAATGCTCATCACCCATATTGGGGTTGTCATTCTACTGATGCCCGTGGTAGGGACATTTTAGATATTGTTGATAAAAATAATTTAGTTCTCTTAAACAGCAATGTGCCTACTACAATTGGTTCGAATATTGCTAGACCTAATGGTCTTGATCTCACCATGGTTTCATCGTGTTTAGCATTACAGTGTGATTGGCAGGTCTGTGATAACACACTTGGAAGTTATCACTTACCTACATTAACAAAGTTAAACCTAGGACTTAATTCTAATAATGTGCTTCATAACTCTTCAAATTTACTGAGACATGTTAACTTAAAATTGGTTGATTGGAAGACTTATGAAGCACAGATCAATTTATTGTTGTCTAGTTTCAATATTAACCATATGGACCCTATTGATTCTTATAATCGTTTTTGTTCTATAATTTCTAGTACTGTTGAAGCTTCAGCCCCCAAAGCAAAAAAATCTGTCTCGCCCAACAACAATGAAAAACGTAGGTCTTTGCCATGGTGGAATAACATTTGTTCTAAAGCAGTTGATGATGTTCATAAAGCTTATATTTTGTTTAAATCTTGTCCCTCTACAGAAAATTTTATAAATTTCAAACGTCTTCAAGCAATTAAAAAAGTAATCTTAAGACGGGAAAGGCAACTCAGCTGGTATCAATATTGTTCATCTATAAATCGATTATCTTCTATGAGTGGAATTTGGAAAAAAGTTAAAAAATTTAACAATTCATACTCTCCTTCCACAAATCCTGTTTCTGAACACAATTGGGTATCTGACTTTCTTCATAAATACACTCCAGATACAGTTGAAAACAATTTTAGTGCTCCGTCTATTCATTCAACCAATAATTCTTATTTGTCAAAGGACTTTTCTATGCAAGAACTACAATCAGCCCTTAACTCTAGAAAAGACACTTCTACAGGTCTAGATTATTTATCCTACAAAATGTTCAAACTGTTGAATGCTTCTAATAAACAAACATTTTTAACAATTTTGAATTTGCTATGGCAAAACTCCTTGATTCCTTCACAATGGAAAATGGACTGTATTATTCCAATTCTGAAACCAGATAAAGTACCTAATGATCCAGACTCTTATCGTCCTATTACTTTGACCTCATGTGCTGGCAAAATTTTTGAACAGTTATTAAAACAACGTCTTGAATTTTATATAGAGAGTAATCATTTATTGCCTAATAATCAATTTGGATTTCGTCGTGGTCGATCAGCCCGTGAAAGTCTGTGTCACTTGAATTTGGACATTCAGGATGCCTTATCTAATAATAAAATTTTGGCTTGTGTCTTCTTTGATATAGTTGGTGCATTTAATAATGTTAACTTGCATGTTCTTTCTGCCACTTTAGTCAGCTTGGGACTCCCTGAAAAAATTGTTAATTGGATTTTTAGCTTTCTTCATGAACGGAAATTATATGTGAAGTTTAATAATAATCTCATAGGACCAAGATTTTCATATAAAGGTGTAAGTCAAGGTGGAATTTTGAGTCCTTTGTTGTTTGTGTTGTATATTCATCGCTTAAATATTAATCTAGGTTTGGATGTCAATAATTTACAGTTTGCTGATGATCTGGCTGTGTACTGCAAAGGAGATAATATGTCAGTCATAAACAAGAAAATGAATTCAGCCCTGGATGGGTTGAACTCATATTTCAAATATCTTCAACTGAGCATCAGCAAACAAAAAAGTAAAGTGGTTGTATTTACTAAAAAATCTGTCAAAGTTAGAGATATTCGTGTAATGTATGAGGGTAATGTGTTGCCAGCTGATTCGTCCGTAAAATTTCTGGGAGTCATGTTTCAAAATAATAATAATTTTAATAAATATGTTGATATTTTAGTCAACAGGAGTCTTAGGGCTCTTAATATTCTTAAAACAATATCTGCTACTTACTGGGGTTCAGACCCCAAAATTTTATTAATGTTGTATAAATCCCTTGTTAGAAGTCATTTCGAATATGCATATTTCTGTTATGCTAATCAGAAAAGTTTAGAGAAGCTGGAAAAAATTCAGAATAAAGGTCTTCGTATTATTTTGGGCGCTATGATGTCTACGCCAATTATCTCAATGCAAGTTGAATGTAACATACCTCCTTTAGCCATTAGGTTCCGTTATCTAAACTACAAATTTCTGCTCAAAATTTGTTCTTCTACAGGTCACCCCTTATTGCCAAAGTTAGTAAATTCTTCTTCATACTTATCAGAATGTCTTGAAGAAGCTGTTGAATTTAAACTCCAAAACAATCTTTATGAAAGTGTGATTCTGCCATGCTACTCAGGCTCTTACGAAAGCAAATTTTTCCCAATTAAAATTGAAATAGATGAATCTTTTAAATATAAGGAAGATGTTTACAACAAATTAGAATCATACACAGGAAGAATCCGTCAATGTCAGCTGTCTCTATGGCTTTTTATGACTTGGAATCTAAAATTGGGCATGGGTGTAAACTCCCAAATAATGCTTCCATTTATACGGCAGAGTCAATTGGAATATTTTCTGCTCTCGAATACATTTCTCAACATCCTTATAATAATTGGATTATTATTACTGATAATATGGGAATATTAAGTTCGCTTAATAATCCAAAATTTGATTCTACCACCTCATTTATAACTCACAAAATAAGAGAAAAGTATTATGAACTTTGTCATAATCATCACAAGGATATAGTATTTCTATGGACTCCATCACACGTAGGTGTGAAGGGTAACGAATGCGTCGATTATTTCGCTAAAACTATAGTGCGATACGGTACATAACTGTATTACACCAAAACCTTGCTCCCTACCAGTGGGAGATGTATTAACTTTATTGAAAACAAAAACATCAAAGCTTTTTGTCAAACAATGGAAGGAAACCTGTGAATTGAATTGCAAGGGTTTATGGTATGCGGGAATCACTAATAACTTAGGTCGACCTTGGTTTGTAAAAGGAAGGGATTTTGCGGGTAGAAAGTTTTATACTATAATTTGTCGTCTACGTCTTGGACATGGTCGTTTTAATTCTCACTTGTTTCGTCTTAAACTTTTGTCTTCTCCTATATGTAATTACTGCAACAGTGCAGATCAAACTTTGCATCATTTGTTTTTCGATTGTATCAATTTCTGTTTGCAAAGAATTGTGTTAGTCGACCGCCTAACACAAATTTATAGGTCTTCTGAAGCAATCCCGCTTCAGGAACTCTTATCCAATCCTGCATGCTTTAAATCTTTGTATGAATATGTGACAAATACTTTTATGGAAATTTAATTGGATTTGGACTTAAAAAAAATATTAATACCTATGTTTTATTACTAAAGACTAGGCCTATTAGGCCTCAATTATTTCTTATACAAGACTTGGCTTATGCCTTCTTCTTCAGTGGATATTAGCCACTTTTATATATAAAAATATATTTTACAAAAGACTTGGCTGCATGGGCTAGTACTCTTTGCCTCCTCATTGAAACGAGGGAATCAACCAAAAAAAAAAACCGTTAAATTTTTCAAATAAAATTTTCAGTGATCTCATTATATAGTGTTTTTATGTCAATGGAAAAGTTTTAGTTCATACTATCATTACATGATTATTTGAGAATGAAAATATATTTTATGTTTATTACATTAAGTTTTAATCGGTTACCCTAAGTCCAAAATAGGATGTAGTAAAATGCCTAAGTTTACTATGTTATATTTTAACTAATTTCTCTAAATCCAAAATATAATGTAGTAAAATCCCTAAGTAAAGTAATCACCCAATCTCCCAATGTAAAGTCCCTAAGTCCAATATAAAAAACCCTAAGTCCATAAGCTGAGGAACTTGGGCCAAAACAAAAACATCGCTTTTCACTATTATTAAAGATAAAATTCATATTTTTCAACGTTCATATTTAGAAACCACCCAAACTTTATATATTAATCATGACTCATGACTTTTATCTATTTGAGACAACGAAAAACTTTGTCAGCGCTATTTCTGTCATCTAAAAAAAGGACTTAGTGACATTATGAACTCAACCATTCAAATTACTATTATTATATGTCTGTGACGGAAACGGAACATAAGGTGCCGGCTACCGCACAGACATATAATTTTTTTTTATTAATTATTTCTGCGGGCTACCCTTAGTATAGTATCCCTATATATATATAGTTGTAGGCACAGACATATAATAATAGTAAGCAGACTGAACATGTCATTTGAAATTGCATGGCAAAAACACACACTAAGATTATTATTCACACAACGACAGAATACAGGGTCGGATCTAAGATAATTAATTATATTCAGTACAGTGTAGCAAAACCAAAAATTTTGAGACGCTGAATCTTGTGCCGTGCGCGGTATGCGGACGGATCTGCATCAGCTTTTTATAATGGGAAATTCTATCCCTTTTGGAAAAAAATACTAGTCATTAAATAAATAAAATTTATTTTAAATTATTTAAAATCACGTGCAATGAAACATTGCAATGATGTTGATGGTTGCTGGCGTCCATTCAATGTCCTGGTACTCGTAGTACGAAAGAGAAATACTCCCCATAGCAGTTCTCTTTCTTGAGGTATTATTTTCTGGCATATTTTCCTTGTCCTGAAATAAAATTCACTGTCAGTATTTTTATAAAATGTGCATTTTAATCTTCAAGAAAGAATTCTTGAGATTTTTATAGAATAGGTACTAAATTCGTATATTTGCCTTGATTCGGCCCAGCCATAGTAAACAAAACTGGGATCTGTCAAATGATCTATGCTATTTACGAAATTATTAAATTACTTGTAGTATTTCTTATGAAATGGTTATAATTAATACACTACTTTATAAAATAAATAATGATATTGCTGATAAATAGCATTCAAAAGTCTAATAATGGTTATTGTTTCAAAAATAACACGAAATTGTATATTATCATAGGGCACGTCAAAAAACATGAATTGCTTACCGAAGGAACGATATTCCAGGAATATTTTTTTGGAAACACTTCCACACATTGATCACGTTGCATTTTATAATTTCTTTTGAGTTTAAAAGCACAAAACAGTAAAAAATAATTTTAAATATTTATGACAACTGTGACAACACAACAAATATGACAGTTAAGGATCATTTCGCATGGAAAAACCGGCTCGGATGATAAATCTTTCAGTGTAGTGGTTCGTGTTGCAATACATTGCAATGCTAAGGAAGGAAAGGGACAGAGTTATGTGACAGTCCTTATCATGAACAGGATGCAAATATTGTCAAATATCATCAGTGTGTGTGTGAAATTTGTGTTCCTTCTGCTTATATTTAAAAAAAAAATTTACTTCTGTGGTTGTAGGGCTATTTTTTGAATTTTTTCTCTATGCTACGGCTCCGGTTTTTGCATAGAGCTAGCAAAAATTTTTTTAATTTTATTAAAGAATGATTTTTTTTTTCTATGTCTATGGGTTTTTGGTCCATGTCTCTCTGGGTCAAAGACCTACCAAACGATATGGACTAGAAATACCTACAAAACAAACGTGCATACCTACAACATTGAGTAATATAAAATGGCGTCTATAAGAAGGGATGACAAAAAAGATCGATATATCGATGTCGACACGCCCGCTATCGCTATCTAGCGCAAACAACATAGTTAAACCCTTAATTGTTTGTTTTTTTCTGTATACCTTGATTGTGATTGATAATTTCATAAAAATTCTCAAAAACTAAAAACATTTCCCTCGACGTTTCTTACACACTGAGGACGGGCGCGTGGCGGGTCGGGAATACAGTGGGCCGATTCATATGGACGGCAACACACTTACCACGTGCGCGGTATGTGTGCTGTCGTCCATACAAATGTAAGTACTTCCGTTTGTATCGAAAACGCGCAGCCTAAAGCGCTCCTTCGAGCCTAAATCTGCTAGCCCTCGCGTGATAGCGTGTTTTCCATATAAACACAAAGAACATTACAGCTCCAAATTTAAGAAATTTGAAAAAGAAAATGAACAGCTGAATTAAAAGCTGTTAAAGTGGCGTAACAATATTACGTCCGCTGCGTTAAACGGGCGTCCGTCTTCGCGTGTTAAAGGTTGTGTGAGTTGCGTCTCATTCAATCGCCTCCGCACCGCCTCAACTTTAAATGTTCATTAAATGTGAGCTTTATATTAGGGCGTTCTCTGTAGACATACTTTGACAGCTGACATCGGCGGACAGCTGCCCGCTAATTTGTGATGTCAATGTAAAGTATGAACGTCTACAGAGGACGTCCGAAAGCTCAAATTGCAATGAACATTAAAAGATAAGGCGGTGCGGATGCGATTGAATGAAACGCAAGTTGACGCAACCTTTAGTCTATCTCATCATACCATACCTTACCTGCGACAGAAAAAGACAACCCGTGACGGAGGACCGCTTAACGCAGCGGACGCTCTAAAAATTGATCGAATAAAAGAGCAGTTGATCTTTTTTCACATTTATTTATCATCAAACATACATATTTACAACATACATATCTTCTTCTTCTCTCAGCCGAAAGACGTCCACTGTTGGACAAAGGCCTCCCCCAAGGATTTCATCCATGGAGGGTTTTGCCGTAATCGCCATGCTTGGCAGGCGGGTTGGCGATCGCAGTGTAATGGCATATTACGCGGAAAGATGCTGCTGCCCATCCTCCGGTGTTTGAAATCCCTTAGTCGCCTCTTACGACACCCACGGGAAGAGATGGGTTGGTGCTATTCTAGGGCCACACCACAGGCCAACAACATACATATAAATGAAATAAAAAATCGGTACACACAAAAAAAAAACTTTTTTCAAAAAAATTAAAACTAAGCGGTTTTACAAAACTTGCAAAAGAAGTACTTGGAAGTGGCAGTGTTTTTACAATGTTGTCTTGATTGAGAGCTGTATCTTTGGCCTGAAAGTAAAATATATGGCATAAATAAATTATTTCCACACAACTGATAGGACCAAAAAATAAATACCAATACTTACAAAAGAAGTACTTGGAAGTGGCAGTGTTTTTACAATGTTGTCTTGATTGAGAGCTGTATCTTTGGCCTGTAGGTAAAATATAATGCACAAATTATTCCTGTACTAATTTATTTAAATTGATAGGTAATAAAATTTAAAAACAACTTACCAAAGAAGGCAGTGGTTTTAAAATTGTGTCTTGAACAGGAACTAATACCCTCATCTGTAAAAGCACATTTTTTTTAAATGTTTTCAAATAACCTTCATTAAATTAAAAATTGAGTTTTAAATATTTAAAATTCAATCTTACTGGGGCATCAGGGGACTGAATTGCAGCGACTTGTGTAGGAGTAGAATCTTTTCAACTGGAAAAATAACAGGTAGTATTAAATTTTATTGATCACAATTATTATGTTCCAAATGCTATCCCACTAATATTATAAAAGTTATTATAAGGTTTGTATGTTATTTGTATTTGATATTTGTCTGTTTGATTGTTACTCAATCACGCTTATTAAGTAACAATCAATGATGCCTCAATTGCTGAATGCATTTTGATGAAATTTATAATACGGGTAGTCTTTTTGGATCTGGATTAACATGTAGGATACTTATTATCCCGAAATTCACACGAGAGCGGAGCCCCGGGCACAGCTATTGGAAGCCATTTTTTCCATCGCATTAGACTTTCGATGAGAAGCAGGGATTAGTTCAGGTTTCTGTCAAACGTAGTGATTTGTGTCGCTTTGTGCGTGTTTACGTTAAAACAATACAAATGCAGAAACAGCACGGTCAGCAGACTCCATTGGACAGGTCAACGATGACTTAGCAATTGTCAGAGATTTGTTCTGCTGAATGCGGCCATTGGTTAACCTGACATGCAATATATGGATGGATGTAGAAATGTATTCTATTCTACATATACACCTTTTTAACACTCAAACAAGGTATTTTAGACAAGAAAAAAAAAAAATTACTTACTACAAGAGATGGTGAAGGCATTGCTTCGTCATGTAATCTTATCACGTCAAGGGTTCTGTTGAAGCAAGTTTCTTCAAAATGTAGTGAACAGACGAATAGTTTTTAATACTTGGGTTAATGTTTTCCCTACCAATTATATCAAGCCACTTCTTCATTGCTTCATTACTAGGCAACCTATAATAATATAAAAAAAAAATGACCATTAATGAATTAGAGCAGTAATATAAAAGTGCAAAAATGTCGCGTTAAGTTAATTAGACGCTCTCAAGTTATTAGTTTGCACAATGCGATAGTTATCGATATCAGCTGTGCTTGATTACATCACTACTTTTATGCAGATTTGTATGTAAATCTTTTTTATGAAAATAAACAAGAAACCAACTTGGAAACACCAGATAAACCAAAATATGTCTACTTTATTAATAAACACAGCTTTTATTATCATATCATGAAACAGATTGACCATATAATCACAGTAAACCATAAAAACAGGCAACTTACAAGCAATGTTAGTTGATGGCGATTTCTATTTTTCTCGCACTGCACCACTTTATACAACAGTTAGTCATAATGACAACAGTTAAATAACAAAATATTCAATGGTTTTTTCTAAAACAAACAAATGAATCGCGAAATTTTCACAGTAAACAACCAACAGTTTGACATTTTGACAGCGCATGTACCAAAGACTAGAGTGAAATAAAATGGCGGAGGTGGCACGCGCGCTCAAAAATCGTGACGTCATGCAAAAACATTGCCAGAAACTAGAAAACATTAAATATGTATATCTCTTTCATTTAAAGGCGATATTGTCCTTAGATGAAAAGAGACAAACATATATTTCACAGTGTTATGTCGAAAATGATAATATATGTATAATTTATTGTAGCCATAGTACAATAGTTCCTGTCCATATGTTTGGTAGGTCTTTGCTCTGGGTCCATGCATGACGCGAGAATTTGTTTGTTTGTAATACATACAGCGTTGCCAGACCGTACCAAAAAGTACGGTTTTCCGTACTATTCATCACACAACCGTACTACAACCGTACCTCAGCGTAGACCGTACCTTTTTCGTACCTTTTCTATATTAGGTTTTTTTTTGTTGCTGCTTCCTACAAAGGGTAGAAAAAAATCACCTCCTGTTTTTGTCAACATTCTGAATTTGCGTTTAAAAACTTTTTTGTTCCAACCAAATAAGACTTGGCTGTTTGGATTACATTCCTTGCCTTCCTTCCTCAGGAGCGATGAATTAAAAAAAATGGATGAGACAGTGACAGTGACACAGTCTGTGTCACTGTCACTGTCTTTTATTATATTTTTTTGACTAACAATTTGTTTTTAGGGGAATAGAATGCCTGATATTAATATTATGTACCTACTCCATTCCGTAACTTTGTTGATAGATAATATCGATGTGTTTCGAACAAATCGTACGCACCCCTCCCCCCGTCATCTCGTGAGAACTGGCCCAACCGTACCTTGCAGTAAAAAACCGTACCTTTTCAGGAAGGCAACCATACTTTTTTGGGACATCATACTGGCAACACTGAATACTATGTACCTACCTGCCTTTTTATTAGTTTTTATATGGTTTGTGGAACAATTTCCCAAAACGAGTACATAGGTACCTAAAATAGGTATAATCAATCTCATTTAGGATTACATCAGTGATATTGAAGTTCATTGTGGTGTGGATTGTTGTGTGTGTTCATTTCTGCGGTACCGCCGGGACAACTTCGAAGTTCAGTGGTTTATTTTGTTAAAATAAAAATATCCTGCAGCAATCAATATGGATAACATAGACCCGACCCCATATTTCAAATGTGCAATATGCGGCGATGCGTTTCCCACTAACACTGCCTTGATTAACCACAAAGCCGTTCATGAGAAAGAGAGCCGCATTTTTGTTTTGCAATTGTGGTCAGTCTTTCACGGACCACCGCGAATACCTGCTCCACGAAGTCACGCACATGTTCATTAAAGAAACTCGTAAATGCGCAGAGTGTCGGGAAACTAAATCGAAAATCTCGTTCCCATCGCATATTCTAACACATTTCGGAGAATCAAAGCAGACGTGCGATGTATGCGGCATCGTTTTGACTAAAGATAAAATGAAATTGCATGCGAAAACACACAGCAGTTTTAATAAACGTTTCGAGTGCACCGTTTGTGGCAAAACAATAAGAGAGTCAAGAAGAACGTATCACATGCTGTGTCACACTAAGGAACGAAAGTCGTACCCGTGTGAGTACTGTGGAAAAATATTTATGAATAAATACGAACATGGATTTCATACAAATAAGCATTTGGGAATAAATACTGAAATTTGCGAGGAATGTGGCTATCAGACTCATAGCCCAAAAGTGTTGTATGATCATAAGAAGAAGCATAAGATGTCCAACAAGTTTGAATGTGATTATTGCCAGGAGACGGTGTATGACAGGTTGCAATTTCTTTCACATATAAAAAGACATACAAACGGATACAAATGCCGTTTCAAAAATTGCAAGTTTTCGTCTTCGTCTGAATCGGAATTGAAGCAACATAAGATAAAAACACATTATTCCTGCAAAATTTGCCGTAAAACATTTTCAAACTCGTCAATGATGAACAGGCACAAACGTAGTTATTTGCATAAAGATAATATGATAGCAACATAATCTTTTGTCTCCATTTACTTATTTTGTTTTAATTATTAGCAGTAAGGTTGTTTTAATTATGTATAATCAATACATCTGTAATAAAACAATAGGAGACACTGGACAAGGTATGAGAATTGTTAAAAATATGTAATTTTATGATAGAATACATGTAATTAAACACATTTTGCGACTTTTCAGCACAAGTTTATTCTCCTGAGCTAATTTATTAGAGTTCAAACTTTTTGGGAAAGTCCATTTTCTACGCGTGACGTCATATGAATGCACGTTTACTGTCGCTTAAAAATGTGAATTGTTTTTTGCTATATCTTGGGAAATACTTTGGTTGTGGATGTGATTCTTTTACGAGCGATTCTATTATGTGAGATATTTCAAAGAAGCATAAAAAAAAAGTTGTCAGGTCCCCTATTCAGCTGAAAAGTTTTGACTGTTGTTTATCTATATAATAGTTAACAAAAACCTTTTTTTTTTATTCTTTCAAGAGAAAAAAGGGACAAAACATTTTAACTAAAATAGGTTTTAAACGTATTAACTCTTCTTTATGAATAAGGGGCTATGTTTTCGAATGATGACCTATTTCAAAAATTGTTGTTAGTGTTCCTATAATAGTGTAGCAATGTGTTATCCTAATATTATAAATGCAAAAGCTTTATGCTTTATCTACTGAATCTATCTGAAATTTTGCATACACATAGAAGTATGAGAAGGACATAGGGTACCTTTCATCCCGAGAAAAAGCACTGTTACCTTGGGAAATTCTCGCTGGCGAAGCTACAGGCGAAAGCTAGTTGTCAATAAATATATAAAATATTTTATTTGCTTAGCATTCAACCATTGGTTGAATGTTTTAAGTTTATTTGTATAGCCAGTATAGCATGTTTACGCAGCAAAATGTCTGTTGATATGATTTCATTATAAATTATAGTTTAATTTTAAGTAATAATTAAACTGATTTAACTGTTAATTTCTATCCTCAATGCTTTGCTCTTTTATAATTTGTGTGTAGAAAGTGAACTTATAGAGATAAGAATACCTATTTTTTTTTATCAATACAAAATCTTTCAGTATTACAAATTATTTTGTTGTTTTTGAAACTCATTTTGTAATCCTGTGGTATTAGGTATAATAATACTATTCATGTACAAGCTTGATTGATATAATAATTCTTTCTTTTCTTTAGATATAATTAAAACTACCTATTTTAGTTCAATTTTTTGTTTTTTATTAATTACTACTTTACTAGGTACTTATATTATAAATGCGAAAGTTTAGATATGAGTCTGTGACTGTGTGAGCTTTTGAGGATGTTTGTTATCCAATCACGCAAAATCTACTGGACAGATTTCATTTAAATTTGGTATACGGCTAGAAAAATACTGGGAATAGCACATAGGGTACTTTTTATCCCGAAATGCCCACGGGAGCGAAGCCCCGGGGCGCAGCTAGTACTTAATAAATAAAAACAAAAGGCGGATTCATTTATATTCTCTTTATTGTCTTACACATCTATATTTTACAAGGACATCAGTAATTTACAAAAACCTAACTAAATACCTAGTTGAACAACATTCATGACCATAGAAGTAGGGCTGCGCGGCGGCGACTAGAATTGGCTGTCAATGAGTATTGTGACCTAATTAAGAAAAAAAATCACTACAAATAGTATCGATAGCCAATGATGATAACCAAAACTATCGTTTCAGCAATAGTGTTGACTATCGATAGTATTGTCAATAGTATTGTGACCTCGAAAAATAGTCACACTACAAAGTATCGATAGCCAATGATGCTAACCAATACTATTGATGATAACCAAAACTATCGACACTATTGGTTTTCAATACCATCGATACTTTCGATAGTATTGATATTTTCTAATCAATACTATCGATAGTTTTGGTTATCATCAATAGTATTGCAAACTATTGGCTATCGATAGCTTGTAAAAATTCAATAGTATTCAAGGTCAACAGTATCGATAGTATTAATTAGAAAACATCAATACTATCGATAGTTTTAATTATCATCAATAGTATTGCGCAAACTAGGCGCTATCGTTCTAGGTCAACTATCGATAGTCCTTGACGTCTTCCTTCCTACGTCTACACTATTTTTTTGGTGTGTAGATGGTAAGAGCTCGTTAATGTAGTTCTAGAAGGGACCGCGCGCTTCCTGCTTTTATGATTATGACCATCTACTCCTTTAAAATAATATGAAAATGAAGGACTCTGGCTACCGGGCTAAGCATTATTTGGGAGGCGACCTTAAAACTATTTTATTTACTGTAAAAATCTATTTATACAATAAATATTGCTAAAACATAAAATAATTGCTTTTATACATTTGTTGAAGAAATTATCAACCAACTTATTTTATTTAATACACATTTGTTGAAGAAATTATCAACCAACATTTGGGAGTTTGGTGTTTTGGGACATTTACCGAAATGGAAAGTTCACCAACAGCCCTCTAAATGATCCAACTGATTCGGTTCCTTGGCGTTCCTGTGGTTGGTAACATCCACATCTGACACCAGTTCCACACTCCATATGAAAGAAATTGGTTATCTAGGACATACCAAAACTGGTTGAGTCGGAGCCCCATCCATAAGGCCAGAGCCCCACTAGTGGGTACATTAAGACAGCTGATGCACCTGGAACACGCGGTCAGAGTCTGCTTGTCCGTATCCACTAGTGGGTCAGCATCCCACTAGTGGGTACAGTAAGACGGCTGATGCACCTATTACATGCGGTCGGAGCCTGCCCATCCTCACCCACTGGTGGCTCACTGCCCCCACCGGTGGGTTCAATAAGACGGCTGATAGGCCTATAACACGTGGTCGGAGCCTGCCAGTATTCACCCACTGGTGGGTCAGTGCCCCACCAGTGGGTACAGTAAGCTGATGCATTAGAACACCCGGTCCTGGTACCCGGAGTCGAGCTGCGCAGGCTTGGGCTGCGCGCCGGCCACGTGGTGGTGGTGGCGCAGGTGCCCCGGTCTGGGGGAGGGATAATATGAAATTAAATTGATTTTATTTAAATAGGCTTAAAAATAGCACTTTTAAATCGTCATATTCTTGTTTTTTAGTTTGGATATAAATAAATAAATATATACGGACAAATCACACAAATTGAGTTAGCCCCAAAGTAAGTTCGGGACTTGTGTTATGGGATACTAACTCAACGATACTATATTTTATGACAAATACATATATAGATACACATCCAAGACCCAGGCCAATCTGAAAAAGATCATTTTCCATCTTCTTGACTGACGGATCGAACCCGGGACCTGTTACCTGAACCGGGATATGTTTAAAAAAATCGCGAAAATAGCATTAAAATGTATGGAAATCCTGAAACAAAAGCTGAGCTGAGTAGCTCTTAGAATCCTGATCTGATCAGTTGGGTGTGTATAGCGATCTGGATGTCCTCCATTCTATCCCTGGACAGCCATCATCAGATCACAGTTCAGATCAATCCTGGCGTTGAACCAAAGCTTCAAAGTAACCTCGTTTATATGAACATCGACTGGTGTCCATAATTAGCTGGCAACCACTGTAAGTATTCCCAAGTAAGTGACTGTATTTGTCTTATTGAAAAATAATGATCTTTAGCCTTAACTGTTCCCGTGGGAAATCCACGCGGGCGAAGCCGCGGCCAAAAGTTAGTAATACATTAAGACGAAAATGTACATTTAGTTGGCAAATAAACATGAAAAATATGATAAAATCTATACCTCCTGGGGGGGGCGAGATACTCGAACATGCTCTGCGAGTGTTGGCCGAGCATGTTGGCGAGCGTGCTGGCAGCCAGTATAATGTAGTGTACGTACCTCCTGGGGGGGGCGAGATACTCGAACATGCTCTGCGAGTGTTGGCCGAGCATGTTGGCGAGCGTGCTGGCAGCCAGTATAATGTAGTGTACGTACCTCCTGGGGGGGCGAGATACTCGAACATGCTCTGCGAGTGTTGGCCGAGCATGTTGGCGAGCGTGCTGGCAGCCAGTATAATGTAGTGTACGTACCTCCTGGGGGGGCGAGATACTCGAACATGCTCTGCGAGTGTTGGCCGAGCATGTTGGCGAGCGTGCTGGCAGCCAGTATAATGTAGTGTACGTACCTCCTGGGGGGGCGAGATACTCGAACATGCTCTGCGAGTGTTGGCCGAGCATGTAGGCGAGCGTGCTGGCAGCCAGTATAATGTAGTGTACGTACCTCCTGGGGGCGAGATACTCGAACATGCTCTGCGAGTGTTGGCCGAGCATGTTGGCGAGCGTGCTGGCAGCCAGTATAATGTAGTGTACGTACCTCCTGGGGGGGCGAGATACTCGAACATGCTCTGCGAGTGTTGGCCGAGCATGTTGGCGAGCGATGCTGGCAGCCAGTATAATGTAGTGTACGTACCTCCTGGGGGGGCGAGATACTCGAACATGCTCTGCGAGTGTTGGCCGAGCATGTTGGCGAGCGTGCTGGCAGCCAGTATAATGTAGTGTACGTACCTCCTGGGGCGAGATACTCGAACATGCTCTGCGAGTGTTGGCCGAGCATGTTGGCGAGCGTGCTGGCAGCCAGTATAATGTAGTGTACGTACCTCCTGGGGGGCGAGATACTCGAACATGCTCTGCGAGTGTTGGCCGAGCATGTTGGCGAGCGTGCTGGCAGCCAGTATAATGTAGTGTACGTACCTCCTGGGGGGCGAGATACTCGAACATGCTCTGCGAGTGTTGGCCGAGCATGTTGGCGAGCGTGCTGGCAGCCAGTATAATGTAGTGTACGTACCTCCTGGGGGGCGAGATACTCGAACATGCTCTGCGAGTGTTGGCCGAGCATGTTGGCGAGCGTGCTGGCAGCCAGTATAATGTAGTGTACGTACCTCCTGGGGGGGCGAGATACTCGAACATGCTCTGCGAGTGTTGGCCGAGCATGTTGGCGAGCGTGCTGGCAGCCAGTATAATGTAGTGTACGTACCTCCTGGGGGGGCGAGATACTCGAACATGCTCTGCGAGTGTTGGCCGAGCATGTTGGCGAGCGTGCTGGCAGCCAGTATAATGTAGTGTACGTACCTCCTGGGGGGGCGAGATACTCGAACATGCTCTGCGAGTGTTGGCCGAGCATGTTGGCGAGCTCGCCGGGCATCGGGTCCGTCCAGAAGAAGTCGTGGTTCAGGGGCTGTGTCGGCGTCGTATCTAATTCAAAATTGTTAATTTAGATAGCTAATATATTTTTTGGCTCATGCACAAAATGTCGCTTTCGCAAAGATGTCCCCTAGTCGTAAAATGCCTGCTTCGCAGAATATCTCTTTTCGGCAGAATGCCTGCTTCGCAGAATATCTCTTTTGCAGGATGCCTCCTTCACAGAATGTCTCTTTCACAAAATTTCGATTTGCAAAGAAATATAAGATTTTGCTCATTAGATAATGCTATAATAATGCAGGATGAATATGATAATGCTTTTTAGCATTAAGTCCACCTTTTGTACTTTACTTTTTATATGTGTGTGTACATTAAAATTTAAATAAATAAATAAATAATGATTTTGCTTAGAAAATGGAAATTATATTCTTAGTTCCAGTCGCGAGCATTTTTGCGAAAGAGATATTGTGTGAAAAGTGGTATTTTGCGACTAAAGGGACATTTCGCAAGGCATTTTTGCGCAGGAGCCATATTTTTCTGGGCACTGGGCAGGCACAAAAAGAGATGCAACGAGCAAAATTGGCAAATCTAGATCAGGAAACGGACACTTTCAAATATTTTTTTCATTAGGGTCCATAAGGTTCCAGGTTCAGCGTGGCTAAAATACTGGTCCAAACTAATTTAATAGCCATTCCCAAGAGGCGGATCCAGATATTTTTTTGGAGGGGGGGATTCAAGGAAAGTGGCGGACTATGCATGTTGGGGGGAGGGGGTGCAACAAATAGACTGATTCCGTTGAAACGAATCCTAAAGACTGGGGGAGCTCTCACTACGCAACTGCAGAAGGACCAGATGGGGCAAAAAAATCCTAAGAAATAAACCGAATGATGGGCAGAAAAATTTCACTAAAATTACTGTTATTTCTATAAAATTTGATATGCACTGTTACTGGAATTTCCCTCCACAGTAAGTAATCGGTGACAGTAGTGTACACAAAAAAAGCAGTCTAGGGGGCACGTGCCCCCATACTTATAAATCACGCTACTGGCCAATCCGACTCGACAAGAAGAAGTTATGGGTCCAATATGCGAAAATTTTGATGTTTGTTATCAGTCCCACGCAAAAACTATCACCCTGATTAATTCTACATATTATGTATTTGCGAAAGTTTGGATGTGAATTTGTAAGGATGTTTTGTTACTCAATCCACGCAAAACCTACTGGACGAATTTTGATGACATTTGGTATACGGGTGTAGAAAAATACCGGGAATAGCACTTAGGGTACTTTATATCCCAGAAATTCTCCACGAGGAGCGAAGCCCCAGGGGCGCGGCTAGATCCTAACTAATATTATAAATGCGAAAGTGAGTTTGTTTGTTTGTTACCTCTTCACAGCTTTATCTACTGAACCAAGTCTTCCTGAAATTCCACATACACATAGTTGTAGAAATACTGAGAAAAGACATAGGAATTATCTTTCATCCACAAGAAAAAGCACTGTTCCCATGGGGAAATTCACGCCCAGGGCGATCATCCGCGGGCAAAGAGCTAGTAATAAATAAAAGTAGTTACCTCTTCGCTGGATCCAGTTGAAGAAGCTTGTCAAGCAAATCGCAGCCGTACGGGTCCTTCACATAATGCTTTAGTCTTTCCTGAAATTGATCACAATTATCATTATTAAGGTGGTATATGGGCATGACTTTTTCACATAGATTATGTACACTCAAAAATAAAATATGAAGAAACAAATATAATATAACTAGCTTTTTCGCGGCTTCGCCGCGTAGTTTCCACGGGAAACGGGATATAAAGTATACCAAACATCCGAAATCAAATCCATATATTTTGCGTGATTAGAATAAACATCCTCCATAGCTAACATAAAAACTTTCGCATTTAAAATATTAGTATAGATAAAACATATTATGTTTGTGATGTGAGAACTACAATGAAATTGTTAACAATAAAAATAAATTCGAATCAGAATCGAGCAGACCAGTATCCCCTGGCGACACCCGTTCACGAGGTTGACCTCTACCACAGAATTAATATTAGTACTACGTACAGAGAAGAAAAGGAAACTCCCTGCCCCTCCCGTCAATATGGCACCCCCCACTCCTTCCTGCACTTCTCCCCCCGTTCTTGTGTAGACCTCGTTCGCACACGAGCAGTAGGAGTTGGAGTTGCGTCAACGTCGCGTTTTAACGCTAGGCGTTGGCGTGCCGTTATAACTTGTGGTGTTCTGCACACGAGCCGTTATGTAGCCGTCGATCTCACAAGGTTTCAATGGTGCTAAATTTTATATAACTTCGTTTTAATTCCTATGTGTATATTATAAAATCAGTCCCTTTCTGAGGTCGTTTGTCTTTCTGTATGCAATACTCAGAAAACGCACTGAACAAATTCTCTCATGTCGTTTGTCGTCAACTGGGTCGTGGGGTAACTGGGTAGGTCATGACAAGATTTGGTATATACTTTATGAAGCCGTGGGCAAAAGTTAGTAAAATTAAATATACCTACCAGTCCAGCCAGGTTTCCTCACGATGTTTGTCCTTCACCAATCAAGTGGTGGTCGATGAAACATTTTTTAATACTACTTATATGATTTTAGCCTAGACAGGATTCGAATTTTTTGTGGCATCCTTACTTATTATGAAATAAAGTCCCCCACCGCGTCTGTCTATCTGTCCGTTTCCAATAAATTCAACCTTAATAACTAAGGAACGAATTTTCTTAGGAGTTTTCACCAATAACGGGGAGAGTCATGTATGAAGAGAGTTTTGGTGTATAATTTACGCGAGAGAGATCTGTAAGGATCGTAGCAAGGACAACAGAGTATTGAAAAAATAAATAATCAAAATATTTTTCACGCGAGGATTTTCACGCCAGGTCGCAACGGCTGCCGTTATGACGGCTGCCGGTATTAAAATCCTCATACGCAACGCCGCCTCAACTCCTCGTGTGCGGACTTCTTTGAAGATGTACGTGGTCGTTGCACTGCCGTTGCGCTGTCGTTCTCGCGCGTCCAACTCAACGCCAACTCAACGGCTACGTGTGCAGTGCCTAACTGTGGGACGTTCGACTATGAAAACGCACACATTGACGTGTTACTGACGTGTTCATGGATATACAGTTTTATTTGTAGTAGTAGTAGGCATATTTGACGCGCCGTTTCTATGAAGCGCCCGCCCTGTGCCTCTACACTTATGCTGTAAATCTTCCTAAGATGTAAAAAAAATGAGAGGATTAATGAAATGAGACTAACAAAAGGTAAAAAGCAGAGTTAAATGGGAACAGTTGTGGGGTCGACCTCGAAGAACGCACTACGAGATTCTCTCTCTAGTCGTATTTCCTCATGACTGAAGGGTCGTGGTCATTATATGGAATGAAACACACACAACGACTCTCTTGGCAATATTAATGGAGTGGTTTGCCATTGCCTTCTCCATTTCACCCACTAGCTGATATCTTCAACCAGAGTGCAGGTTTCCTCACGATGTTTTCCTTCACCGGAAGCAAGTGGTGGTCGATGAAAACTAACATGAGTCAGATTGGCAAACAAACTCATGTAGCCTGGGCAGGATTCGAACCTGGGATTTTGCATTAACTTGTGACTCTACCACTCGGCCACCACCGCTTCTACTACGATATTGCGGACCTTAATAACTAAGGAGATCTTAGGAGCACCCATAACCAGAGAGCATGTATGAAGAGAGTGATGAGTGTAGAGGAAGCGAGAGAGATCTGTAAGGATCGTAGCAAGTGGACATCGCTACTCCACTACCACGGGAAAAAGGCGTGAATAATATGTAATTATTCGTCATTGTATCTGTGATACCATCAGGCGGAGCTCCATTTATTTCTTAACACCCGACCTAAAATGAGGAGAAATGAGGAGGTTTTAAAGTTTGATGTTTGTATCTGTTGTGGCCATATCGGTTTGCTCACTTCATGAAATGCTCGATAATTTCATGAAATATGGCCGCATTTCTGGAGATCAGGACCAGTTACCTTGACCTAAATCCGCTTCTGTGCATTGGGCAGCTCCATCTCTTGTTGTAGAGGTCCAGACTCTCCACTCGGCCACACATCTGGAGATCAGTTACCTTGACCTTCCGCTTCTGTCCCTTGGGCAGCTCCATCTTGTTGTAGGGTCCAGACTCTCCACTCCGGCCACACATCTGGAGACCAGTTACCTTGACCTTCCGCTTCTGTCCCTTGGGCAGCTCCCATCCCCATTGTAGAGGTCCAGACTCTCCACTGCGGGCCACACATCTGGAGACCAGTTACCTTGACCTTCCACTTCTGTCCCTTGGGCAGCTCCATCTTGTTGTAGAGGTCCAGACTCTCCTCCGGCTTCACACATCCTGGAGACCAGTTACCTTGACCTTCCGCTTCTGTCCACTTGGGCAGCTCCATCTTGTTGTAGAGGTCCAGACTCTCCACTGCGGGCCCCATCTGGAGATCAGTTACCTTGACCTTCCGCTTCTGTCCCTTGGGCAGCTCCATCTTGTTGTAGAGGGTCAGACTCTCCACTGCGGCCACACATCTGGAGATCAGTTACCTTGACCTTCGCTTCTGTCCCTTGGGCAGCTCCATCTTGTTGTAGGGTCAGACTCTCCACTGCGGGCCACACATCTGGAGATCAGTTACCTTGACCTTCCGCTTCTGTCCCATGCAGGCAGCTCCATCTTGTTGTAGAGGTCCAGACTCTGCACGGGCCACATCTGGAGATCAGTTACCTTGACCTTCGCTTCTGTCCCTTGGGCAGCTCCATCTTGTTGTAGAGGTCCAGACTCTCCACTCCGGCCACACATCTGGAGATCAGTAGTACCTTGTACCTTCCGCTTCTGTCCCATGGGCAGCTCCATCTTGTTGTAGAGGTCCAGACTCTCCACTGCGGCCACACATCTGGAGATCAGTTACCTTGACCTTCCGCATTTCTGTCCCTTGGGCAGTAATTATCTCCATCTTGTTGTAGAGGTCCAGACTCATCCACTGCGGCCACACATCTGGAGATCAGTTACCTTGACCTTCCGCTTCTGTCCCTTGAGGCAGGCTCCATCTTAAGTTGTAGAGGTCCAGACTCTCCACTGCGGCCACACATCTGGAGATCAGTTACCTTGACCTATCCCTGTCTGTCCTCTTGGGCAGCATTTCTCATCCGATTCCCGTTGATAGAGGTCCAGACTCTCCACACGGGCCACACATCTGGAGATCAGTTACCTTGAGCCTTCCGTTCTTCTGTCCCTTAGGCAGCTCCATCAAGATTGTTGTAGAGGTCCAGACTCTCACTGCAGGCCACACATCTGGAGATACACGTTACCTTGACCTTCCACTTCATCCTTGGGCAGCTCCATCTTGTTGTAGAGGTCCAGACTCTCCACTGCAGGCCACACATCTGGAGATCAGTTACCTTGACCTTCCGCCCTGTCCCTTGGGCAACTCCATCTTGTTGTAGAGGTCCAGACTCTCCACTCCCGGCCACACATCTGGAGATCAGTTACCTTGACCTTCCGCTTCTGTCCCTTGGGCAGCTCCATCTTGTTGTAGAGGTCCAGATACTCCACTGCCGGCCACACATCTGGAGATCAGTTACCTTGACCTTCCCGCTTCATCCCTTAGGCAGCTCCATCTTGTTGTAGAGGTCCAGACTCTCCACTCCAGACACACGTCTGGAGTGCAGGACCCACACAGCTGCGAAATTAGGATCAGCTGCTGCTGCTCCCCGCGTTGGGCCCTGCGGCACAGGGAATAAATGCTAAAGTAACGAAGTGTTCACTTAAATTCCTTAAAAAAAGCACTTTTACATCGTCCTAAACAGGGCTTGAAACCGGTTAATAAAAAACCCTAAAAAATAAGTGTTTTGACCTGGTTACGCAGTAACGGCTCGGGCCATTACGATCGGGTGAAAACCCTTTTGAATCCGGTCTCGCGAGCGGAAATTACCTGGTTAATCCCGCGCGGGCGAGTGACAAGGACGAATATCGCTCAGCGTTTTATCTCTTACGCATTTTGCAAGTCTCAACGTGTAGATTGGTTAGATTTATATCGAGCGAGAGTGAGAAATAATCATAGTTGAAACGAGATAGAACACGATCGTCGAAAAACGAAATATTTTGGGTCTTTCCGGTATTTTTTGAACAGGAACTGAAATGATATCGCGCTTTGAACACTAACCAGAAATAATATGGTTTTGCTCAACCGTAACTGATTTAAAACGCTCTTTTTTTAAATGTATGGCGCATCGCGTGAGCTGGTTTAGAATTTTAACCAGGTTAGCAAGCCCCTGGTCCTAAATTTTAGTTAGTTGAAGTCGGAAAATTACTTAAAAGCTATTGAATGGTATGTAATATTACATGGCTGTGGTTGCAAAGGTTACAGGTTCAAATACTGCCCGTGCTATAGGAGTTTGTATACTAATATCTTACCATTTTGCTCTTTTAACATTTTTGCTCCTTTATCATTTTGTGTTATTAACATTCTGCTAGATTGGTTACCATTTTTTAACTGGTTATCATTCTGTGCTTGTAACATTATGCACCTATACATCTTGGTACATCTCAAAAAGCCTTTTTTTTGCTAAATATACTAGCTGCCATTTTAGGAAGTAGTCCTTATCAGCCTGAGGGACTTATCGAGGTGATACAGTATCTCAAAAAGTTACCTGAACCCCGTAAGCTTATTAACAGCCGGTTCGACATGAAAAAGAGTTGGTTTAGACAGGAATGGGACGACTACACCCCTAAGAATGTTGGGAGTTAACGTGGATCACTACCCCGTAGACTCCGGTGCCAGCTCAATAGGTCAAGGACCAGATGCAGTCGAAGCTGAGAGTTCATGCACAAGTGTGGATGGAGAGACTCGTCAGCGTGCGATACTGCCCGAAGCTGTTCAGGTCATGGAGCACATCATCAGCACCCCTCTCACTAAATATATATCAACGACCCAGCAGACTTGTTGGTGAACAACTTTATAATGACGCAATCCAATGGATTCAGCAATTGACACCCTCCTTATAAAAATAATTTGAATGACTGACATAACCTATAAATGCCATACCAATAAATAAAAAAGTTACCTGCATGATGGGTGACCGAGTCCACATTTCTGCCATGATGCAGCCGGCGCCCCACATGTCCACCGGGGGGCCGTAGTTCCTGTCACCTGCGCAATATTGATTTTTCACTTAACTAAGAAGTGCACGGGAATAAATAAATATAAATATATACGGACAAATCACACAGATTGAGCTAGCCCCAAAGTAAGTTCGAGACTTGTGTTATGGGATACTAACTCAACGATACTATATTTTATGACAAATACATATATAGATAAACATCCAAGACCCAGGCCAATCTGAAAAAGATCATTTTCCATCTTGACCTGACCGGGGATCGAACCCGGGACCTCCGGTGTGGCAGGTCCCGGGTTCGATCCCCGTGGTCGAAATTATAATGACGCAATAATGGGCAATATAGTTTTTTTTTAATCTCTATAGTCCTGCCTAACTACACAGTGAATATCCTACTAATATTATAAATGTGAAGTTTGGACGTGAATTTGTGAGGATGTTTGTTACTCAATCACGCAAAATCTACTGGACGGATTTTGATGAAACGTGGTAGGTACACCATAAGCACAGACTTATTAATATAATATTGCATTATTATAATAATGCAATCAGAAGCAGTGATGGCCAAGTAGTAAATAGGGCACCCACCTATAGCTGCATAGGTCCTAAGTTCGAATCCTGCGCGTGCTACACGAGTTTGTATACCAATCTGACTCATGTATGGTAGTTTTCATTGACTACCACTTGCTTCCAATGAAGGAAAGCATAGAAAGGAAACCTCTACTCAGATTGATGGATTATTAGCTAGTGTGTGAAATGGAGAAGACACCATAGCAAACCACTTCATTAATATAATAGGGCAGATGTTAAAATAATCTGCAAAGTAACAGGTAGATTCAATGGGTCGCCATGGCCAACGTGAGTTACCAGGTAACTCAAAACCCTATACGGGTCTCGAGTGGGTGAAATGGTCCCAGCATAAGTGGACTGATCACCCGTCTGGTGCTCGCTGTCCCACATAGTAAATAATAATAAACCACTCCATCAACATTGGCAAGATGTAAGTCGTTGAGTTTATTTTAAAAACTTTGTAGCACAAATTATAAAAATTTTGTACAAATGGTGGACTTAACACCATATGGCATTCTCTACCAGTCTATCATTGTTTCATTCCATATAATGACAATGATCCTCAGTCATTCAGAATATGACTAAAGAAGAATATTGCAATATTATTCTAACTGAAGCCCAATTTAAAACACAGAAGAAGCAGAAGGGTTTCAAATTTGGCTTTGTCAATATGGAAACATTGCCAAACATGGTTGATGTAATATAATAATTAATCTCACCCAACAAAAGTTCGGTGGCCTGTACCACAGCGTCACCACTCTGTTAGTATATTTGTTGGCCTGTCCCGACTTGGCCACGCTGTACGCCCTCGCCAGACCAAAATCAGCCAACTTCAGTATCCCATTCTTCGTTATCAACACATTTGCTGCCTTCATGTCCCTGTGCAATATCTTATTGCTATGTATGTAATATAAACCATTTAATAACTGTTGCATCACTTTCTTAATCTCTCCTAAACTAAATTTAACGTTCACATTCGATAATAAGCCCGCCAAATCGTGTTCACAAAAGTCAAAGACTAAATAAAATGTCGACCTATATTTGTTGTGCAGAGTGGCTTTCGTTCGGCATATCTCTATTAAATTCACTACGTTCTCGTGCTTCAACAGCTGTAGAATCTTGATTTCGCGTAGGGCTGTGATCGGAAAACCTTCTTTTTCGTTATCCATCAACACTTTCTTCATGTCCCTGTGCAATTTCTTACTGCTGTTGCGAGCTCGAGCTTTGAACACTTCTCCGAACGTTCCTTGGCCGATTTTGGCCACTTTTTCGTATTTAGACGACTCATCGCAGAATGGGAAGTCGAAATCTTCGATGTATTTTTCTTTTTCCCTCATGCTGAGGATTGTGGAGCTCGTGCTGATTACAGGAGGCGCGGGCTCCCGAAGCCTTACGCTTTGCATTTTGGAGAGCAATTTTGGCTGTTTTCCAGGAACTTCGTATAGGTAATTCCAAATTATACCTTAGGATATTTATAATACATCTCCATTGATATTTCGACTGAAGGGCTGTGAAGCGAAAAAAATCTTTTTAGGTATCCAGTCCACAATCACCCCACCACACTAGAGCTGTGTCGATCGTGATTGATCGAGTTAAAATGATTCGATCACTACCCGTGATCGAGTGATCGAATCACGAATTTATAAAAGATTCTATCACAAAAGACCCGTTTCCCTCCCCCCCGCCCCGCCCCCTTGCACTTTCACAACTATATCCGTCTTTTTCGTTCGATAGCATGCGGAAGAGAGATAAGTAGATAGGTCATTCGCTCGTTCTCGCGTGTTCCTGAATGAACATGTTGGTTTGGTTTCAATTTTGTTTCTTAATAATACTTTCTGTTTTTTATCATATTTTTGTTTTATTTCTAATCCTGCATTGCTTTGGATATGAGAATCCTGAAATCGAGTCAATCATACGACAGAAACTTGATCTACGAACGAAGTTGGTTTCAAAGTGATCGAATAATCTGAATAAGCAATTGATTTTGACTCGATCACCATGCTGATGGGTCGTGATTGACGCGGGTTACAAAAATGATCGACCTTCCATATGATCGAATCATTTTGACTCGATCACCACGCTTACGGGTCGTGATTGACCCTGAGGTTATAAGAAACGATCGACTTGCCCAGCTCTACACCACACAACAGAAAAATAAAACACCTACCTATGTATGTATGTACCTAGTACCTACACTAGCAAAAGAAATATATTTATTTTTTCAATTCAAACTTGTCAGTCAGCGCGACATTGACACGTCAGAACGTCAACATTTTGCAGTTAGGAAGGTATTCCTTAGACTATAGAGTAGGTATTCGCAACCGCTCACTAAATCGATCGACTGAAAAGTAGAAAAATACCACAGACTAAATACTCTTTTACAAAAATTTATTTCTGTGAAAAATACTTGAAAGCTTGGAACCCTAGATTTTTGAATCGCTTCTTAAGGCATATTAGACCTTCCTGAATTTAGGATCCGATATTCAGTAGCTTCTGAATTCAGAGAAGTCTAATCGCATTCAGGAAGCTAGCAAGCTAGCTAGCGTCGGAAGGCGTTCTTTCCTGAGAACGGATGTTAAATCGAATTTAACATCCGTTCTCAGGAAAGAACGCCTTTCCGACGTATCGGATCCTAAATCGGAAGGATCTAATCGCATTCAGGACGCTCAGTCACCGTCACTCACCGTTCGTCTGCCGTCGCGCACGCACGTTTTGTTGGTGCGCTAGCAGCTGAGTGTGTGCTTACGCAAAATGGCAGAAAGAGAGATTCTTAATGATATTATTTTAGTTTTATACAAGGACATTTGGGACAAGCGTGACCAAAATTATATAAACATAAATATTAGAAACTAGCTTTTTCCCGCGGCTTCGCCCGCGTGAATTTCCCACGGGAACAGTGCTCTTTCCGGGATGAAAGGTACCCTATGTCCTTCTCGGTACCTCTAACTATGTGTACCTATGCGAAATTTCATTCAGGAAGATTGGTTCAGTAGATAAATCGTGAAGAGGTAACAAACAAATAAACAAACTCACTTTTGCATTTATTATTTTAGCTAAGATAGTTAGGTTAGGATTATGATGAAGGATTCAATGTATTATTAGGTGTAGGTATATATTTTTTTATCAAAATGCAACATTAAAAACTTTAAAAAATATTTCGATTAAGTTGGAGCCATTTTCTTTTAAATGCGCGGCGCGACACGTCTGTCTCGTAGCGCTCGTCCTTAGCAATTGATTCAGAGCTCTCTGAATCAGTGAATGTGTGATCAGGAGTATCAGTGACTAAATTCAGTGTCCGAATCGGACACTGAATATCGGATCCTAAATTCAGGAAGGTCTATTACCCCTATTAGTATAGATCAAGCCTATAATTCGCAAATCGTGACACGTCGGTGCATCTTTTGAGAGTTAAATTCGATAGTGATGAGTACATATAAACTTTTCAATCATTAATCATGCTGTTTTTTTTAAGTATTTATTTTCGATTGTAATAAAATAGAAGATAAAAAAAATATTTGAGGCCTGTTTGCATTTTTATTTCGTGTTATGAACTTTATACATTACTTTAAACTATTTACATGTAACAAATGAACTCCATGTTTAAATGAATCTATTGATTATGATATATTTATGTGCGAGTGTCGGCTGTGCCAATCACTAATAAATCTATCTTGTCATTTGTTTCTATCTTGTTTATGAATTTTCTGCTCACGCAGAAAACAATAGGATTTGATTTGGCCTATAATATCACTCTAGTAGTAAGGAATTTTTGGAACCTTCTTGGAACGAAAGCCAAAAAGATTTTCGAAGAATTTTTGTCTGTATAAGCACAGACATATATATTTAAAAAAAAAAAACTGTGTGTATAAGCATACAGCATGGAAGTAATAGTAGTACTTTGTACTTATTACTTCCATGTACTTATTACCGTATCACGCAAAAACTACTAAATAAAACTTTTAGAGCGCTTGCAGACAGAGAGCGGTCTGGAGTTCAGAGTTCCGAGTTCTGTGTGTGCGTTGGAACTCCAACATTCAAACGTTCAAGAATTCCAACGCACACAAGTAGCGTTCTACTTCTTGCGTTCCTTTTACATCCATCGCATTTTGGGCCAAAAATGCGCGCGCTTAGAGCATTCTTGCGTATATGGAATAAGGTTTAAAATTAATTACCATTTAAAATAGTTTTCCGCCTAGTCTGAATTTACACAAGACGGCCTGCCCCATACAAAAAAAAAATCCCGTTAAAAAGTGTTCTCCATCTCCTACTTTTTCTAATCAGAATACGATACCTATTTATCATGCAGGACTATCGATAGTTGAACTTGAATAACCTATAGTATCGAAAGCCAATAGTATGCAATACTATTGACGACAAAGAAAACTATCATATGTCTTCTAATCAATACTATCGATAATATTGACACTAGACACAAGAAACAATCGATATTATCGATACTTCTCAAAACTATCGATAGTATTGCACTATGTACAAAAACTATCGATAGTTTTTGTACATAGTATTTGACACTTAAATTTCAACAAACAATCGATGTTTATTGAAATTTAAGTGTCAGTATTGAAAAGCAATATTATCGATAGTATCGATAGTTTTTTTTTTCATCAATAGCATTGCACACTATTGGCTATCGGTAGGCCTACCTATCGATAATCTGACTATTTTTCAAGTTCACAATACTATTTTAACAATCTATCGATAGTCAACACTATTGCTGCAACACTAAAATTCACACTTCAGATCAGACATCGCGGTGAAAGCGGCGCAGCGTTTTCTGTCTTGGTGGCCAAACCAAAGAATGCGGCGTTCCACTATGAACTCCGCCGTCTGACCGCCTGCTGTGTGCCTTATCGTACCAAACTCAGTTTATTCATTCGAACGCAGAATCACAGATAGATTACTAATGTGACAGAACTCTGACCGCGGAACTCGAGACCGCTCTCTGTCTGCAAGAGCCCTTATGTGGTTCTTATAAATAATTATACATATTTTACATAGAAAAAATATTTACTTAATTCTTCTATTACTGTTACTGGTGATGTTATATTAACAGAAGGACTTATTTAGGGTTTGTGGTATGTCGATGTCCGATCCAACCTGAGGATCCAACTAGCGAAAAAAATTACCTATCCTTATAAACATCCAAAAAACAGAACAACACGGATTTCGGGCCGCGCGCGGAAGTCCTTGTTGCTCGAAGCCAAAATATTACTCCTAGCACGAGGAAGAACCGTGCAACACAAAACCACGCGTAAAATCAGCCGCCGCCGCCGGTAGCGTATGGGCGCCCAACATAGTGCAACACGGACTCTTTCGTGCTGCGCATGGAAGTCCTTGTTGCTCGAAGGCGCCCACCCAAACATTACCAATAGGGTGCGTGAGTACCTTGTTAGTTATATAGTATTTTTTTAGTTATTATATCACAGATTAATAATCTATACAGATGGAAAGCTTCCTAAGAGAGGTCAAAATTCATACATATTCAGGGCTGTCACGGCGACTGCGGTGCGTGCGGTGCGGCCAAGTCTGCGTTCACCTTATATATATATAGTCTCCTTTATTAGGTAAACGCAGACGTGACGCACCGCAGTCCCCGCATTTGATTTCTTTATATGAA
Organism: Ephestia elutella; assembly: GCA_018467065.1. Classification (NCBI taxonomy): domain Eukaryota; kingdom Metazoa; phylum Arthropoda; class Insecta; order Lepidoptera; family Pyralidae; genus Ephestia; species Ephestia elutella. The sequence goes on along the minus strand of CM031587.1, from coordinate 9,327,301 downwards.
GTTATTTTGTAACCTCACTGTTGACGTTCGGCCAACGGGGGTTTTAATTCTTCCAGTGGACTGTATATTTGCTGGTTATTGTTTCTTGAAGACTCTTGAAGAAAACTCTTGAGGATCACTATTCACTTTATTCACTAGCTTGATCTGGGTCGCTGCTGCTTACACACTGACTACAAATGCGGCAGCGACCCATTGTTTCGCGTACACAAAGCCTGGCGCAGCGAGCGCACCGGTGCGCGAAGGCCCCGACCAATCACAACGCTCCGGCAGGCCGCATCTACCTGCGTGGGGGGCGAGCCCGGCGGGGGTTCGCCCGCTGATTGGCCATAATGTAGGCGTTGTAATTGGTCGGTCTCTTTTACAAAAATGTTGGTTGTGGCGCGGTGTTCGATAACCGTGTGGTATTTTATTTTGGCGCGCGGCCTGTCGCCAACATCCTCCCTCCGGCGAAGGAGTCTCGTAGCTCCCTCTCAGTAAGACAGCCGCGTGCCCGTCGTGTAGCGCGTCCTCTCCCTCTGGTCCGGGGAGAGTGCGGTTGAAGAATGCAGCACGACGATCTTCGACGTTGGCCGACGAAAGGTCCCGCCTTTGGTGGAGACCTCCACGTTGCGTACTCAGCCGCCGTCTGGTCCCGGGAACGTGCGCTCGATGATCCCTCGCGGCCACGGCTGTTGCGGAGGTAACGTGAGGTCGGCGACGATCACTAATGTCGCCGACTTTGTACTCTCCCCGGCGCCCGTTGTGGTCGAGGCGTGGCACGATGGTCGGCAGGTATTCGTGGAGCAGCGTGGGCCAGGGTTTCCTCCTTCGGCGCCTTCTCGTGCAGCGTTGTGGATAATGCGGTTTTGATTGACCGCACCATCCTCTCCCCAGGCGCCTCCTTGGTTGGGCGCTCCCGGCGTGATGAGATTTCCATGTTGTCCCAGTAGGTGAGGCCCGCCCTGGCGAGTTCGGGGAGCCAGTGGTGATAGGCCTTCCATAGCTCGACGTCCGCCCCCCTGAAGTTGGTCCCGTTGTCGCTGTAGATGACGGCGGGCCATCCTCTTCGTGCCCGCCATTCGTCTCAGCGCCATGATGGCTGAGTCCGTTGTCAGCGATGCCACCAGTTCCACGTGCACGGCTCTTGTGGTGAGGCACGTGAATAGTGCGCCCCACCGTTTCTCGTGGCGTCGTCCGATCGTGACGGTCATGGGGCCGAAGTAGTCGACCCCGCAGTAGCTGAAGGGCCGCTGAAAAGGCGCGCGCAGGCGCCTTCGGCTGGCCAGGTCCCCCGTCGGCGGGCACGTTGGGCGCGCTTTCCTCAGGCGACACATCTGGCAGGACGCGGCCACAGCTTTCACCGTGGGTGTCGTAGCCGCGTGATGAAATGCCTACTGCTGGCGTAGCGTTGTTCACCACTCGCTCCGGATTGGCGTGCCCCGGCTCTCTTGTGAGCCCGGGCGATGAGCAGCCTGGTGAAGTCGTAGCGGCCACTCAGTACGACCGGATGTTTGGCCTCGTCGGGGATGTCTGCTTTTGGTTAGCGCGCCCGTTGATTTTTCCAGCAGGCCGCCGTCGAGTATGACGTTGAGACGGCGGAGCGGGCTGGATCGTGGCATGGGGTGTCCTTTCTCTCAGTTCTTCTAACTCGCGTTGAAACGAGTCTTCTTGCGCGCGTTGTAGCCAGAGCCGGGTTGCTTTCTTGATGTGCTCCTGGCCCAACGTAGCGAAGTCCGGTCCCGGCAGCGTTGCGGGGAACAGGAGGACTTGTGCGGTGGCTTTCTTCCGATCAGGCGGTCGTAGCTTGAGAACCGCCCGATGTTGGGTAGCACGTGAGTCTTCCTTCGTTGCGACGACGACGATGTACTTCCTCTTCTACGATGTCTTCGCGGCCGGTGTCCCACTGCGGCCATTCAGACTTCGGCCGCCGCAGGAACTCCAGGCCCGGTGAACCACACGTCGTCCTTTTTGCGGCACGTAGCCGCCCCTGGTAACCCGATGTCGGCGACGTTGAGATGGGTCGGCACCCATCGCCAGTCCGGACGCTCGCGATGACTCGGTAATCTCTCCGAGTCTGTGCGCGACGAACGGAGTGTACCGACGGCTCCCGTTGCGCAGCCAGTGGAGCACTGTCTGCGAGTCGCTCCAGTAGCAGGTGTCGTCTACTGGCACTCTGTGATCTTCTTTGATAGTTTTGGCCAGTCTCGCTCCGATTAGCGCCGCTTGCAGCTCTAGACGCGGCACCGTTTGTACCTTCAGTGGCGCCACCTTTGCTCGCGCCGCCACCGCCAGCACCGCCGTTCTGACTTCTGCCGGTCCCCAGGTGCAGCCTCCAATAGGCTACTGTCGCGAAGGCGTCCTCGCTGGCGTCGCAGAAGATGTGGAGTTCTCTACGACGTATCTCTGCTCCCTCCGTGGTAGCTCCCGGGGCACTTGCAGGCGGCTGATGGCCTGCAGTCCAGCCTAGCCAGGCGTCGAAGTCCGCTGCGATGTCTTCGGGGACCGGCTCGTCCCAGGCGGTCCGGCAGCGCCAGAGTTTCTGCAACGTTATTTTCGCGGTGATAGTGTAGCAGCACAGGGAGTCCCAGCCGGGTCGTAGATACTCATCACCGTGGATAGTGCTTCTCGCTCGGTTGGGGCTCTCGTGCAGCATCCGGACCGCCTCTGGCACTTTGTTCAAGGCGGTGTTGAAGCTCAGGGCGTCGGTCGTTGAGTCCCACAGCAGTCCCAGCATCTTCTCGGTACCGCCCAGTTGCGTGGTCGCGGCCTTGGCTCGTCGGTCTTTCGGTGTCGCGGCGAGTAGCTCGGTGTCGTTGCTGTTCCAGCCGCGCAGGTGGAAGTCCGCTCGTCGATGCACTTCATCCACTTGTCTAATAACCTCTCTGGCGTGGGCGATGTCATCGAAGCTTCCTCGACGAAGTCGTCCATGTAATGCGACTCCGTTATCGGCCGTAGCGCGGCCGGGTGCGTGTCCCGATGACTGTGTGCGTTCTTGTTTCGCACACTGTGGGCCAGGAACGGTGAACTGGATGCCCCGAAGATCATCGACGTCATCTTATATCTCCTCGGTGCGATCCGTCGGTTGCTCGCGCCATATGAACATCTGCGCCGGCTGGTCCTCCTCTCCTTATTTTCCACGCGCAGGAACATTTCCTCTATGTCCGCGGTGATCGCGTAGGCGCCCTCACCTGGGAACCGGAACAGGATCGAGTTGAGCGACCGCAGCATGTCCGGTCCCGGCAAGCAGATGGTCGTTGAGGCACGTCCCGTGGAGTCTTCGCCGCGGCGTCCAACACCACTCGAATCTTTGCCCGGCTTGTTCACGTTGCGTACCGCGAAGTGAAGGTAGGTACCAACCGCGACCGGGCTGGCGTCTTCAGTTCCGTCGCAGGCTTCGGCGTAACCCTTGTTGAAGAGGTTATTCATGTTGTCGTGGTACTGCCTCTTCTCCAGCCGGGGTTCTTCTCCAGTTTGGCTTCGAGTGTTTTTCAGCCTTTTCAGCGCGGCGTTGTAGCTCGGCGGCAGTTGGACTTCGTCGTTGCGCCACGGCAGGCCCACTTCGTAGCGCCCGTCCGCGTAGCGCACGGTGTCCTCGAAGATCTTCATCGCTCGTTGGTCTTCGCTCTTTACGTGTTGCGAAGTCAGTGACACTCCCAAGGCGTCGAGTTGGAAGTGCTTGGCCACCATGTCCTCTAGTGGCTCGGTGTTGGCGCACTCGTCGACGATGTGCAGGACGTTGTCGGTTCGTCTCAGCGTTGCGCTCGGTGCCGTGCCGTGAGCACTCTCGTCACTATGAGCTGCCAGTTGTCGGTGCCGATCAGGATCTTCGGCTTTGCGTTGTCGTAGACCACGTCATCCGCGTTGAGGCCGTTGAGATGAAGCAGCCGTAGTACTTCTGCTGGGATGGACTGCGGCGTAAAGTCCAGGCCCGCCATTGTCCTGGCGGCGATGTCGAATGCTTGCCCGTCGGTGCCCTTGACGTTGAGCTTGACGCGGCGGCTCTTCACCTCCTGATGCTCGTTGCCGACGCTCTTCACTTGCAGGCACGTCGATGGACCGTCGGCGCCGATCTGTTGCGCCAAGTCGCTGTCCACCAGCGTGATAGTGGAGCCCTCGTCGAATAGTGCGAAGGTTCTTAGGCTCCCTCGCTTCCCGGAGATTGTCACCGGACAGATCTTCAATTTGACGTTACTGCGTGTAGCTGTAGCAGTGACGACGGCGGACTCCGGGTCTGCAGCAGTGGCGGCGTCGTTGGCTGTCGCGACGTCCTCGGCTCGTCGTGGAGTAGCCGATGGTGCGGTCGTTTGCACCCGTTGATGCCGCAGGACCTCTTCTTGCAGCTGAACCGGCGGTGCCGGCTGGCCATGCACTTGAAGCACAGCCCGTTCTTCTTGATGACTTCCCAGCGCCCGTCGAACTCCATTTTCTTGAACGCTGGGCAGTCGGGCAGCGTGTGTTGTTCTTCACACGCAGGGCAGCGCTCGGCGTCCTCAGTCGACGTGGTTGTCGCGTACACCAGCTTCTTCTTCGGCTCCGGTCGCGGAGCGGCGGGGGCAGCGGCGGCGGCTGCGGCGGCGCGAGTCGGCTCTCGCTTCGGCCGGTTGGTGTACGCGTGCTTCAGCTCAATGTCGGACTGTTGCATGAGGTATCTTGATAGCCTCAATATGTCCGGCTCGCCTTTCGGTTGTGTCTCGGCGTACTGGCACCACCCGTACCTCATGGCTGGAGTGAGCTTCTCCAGCACCTCTCGTACTAGTGCCCTGTTGTTGATGTAGCTGACGTCGATGTTGCGCAGGACGTGTACTGCGTTCTTCACCCTGATAGCGAAGTCAGCTATCTCCAGTGGTCCTGTTCCCATGCGTGGCAGTTGATGTAGGTCTTCCTCGGCTAAGTCGGCCAACATCTCAGGCCTCCCGTAGCGATGTTCCAGGGTCTCCATCACTTCGTCCGGGTGTGTGTCGGAGCCCAGTAATGCTGACACGCATTCGTAGGCCTTCCCCCGCAGGCAGTTGCGGAGTCTCGCGATGTTTTCTTCCGGCGTAAACTTGTAGAGGCGCGTCGACATGCGCAACGCTGCGGTGAATGGGATCCACTCCCTCGGTGCCCCGGAGAATATGGGCAGGTCCGCGCTCTGGCGCGTCGGCGGTCGATTGTTCGCTCGGTCGTTCGGCGTCGGCGATCTGGGGCGCGGAGGCGTCCTCCGGCCGTGCGGCGCTGGCGACTTCCGACGTGTTTCTGTCGGATGTGTCCAGTCGATCCTTCTGCTGGCGGCGGGCGTTGCAGCGGCGGCGGCCAGGCGTGAACTCGTTCAATGTTCTCGACTGGTTCTCCGTCTTCTGAGGCACTGTCGTCTTCTTCTAGCGCAAGGAGGTCGGCGGCTAGACGCTTTTCTTCTAGGTCCGCCTCGATCTGTAGCTCCTTGCAGGCGTATCTCCTCTATGAGCTGTAGTTCCTTGCGTCGGATTACAGCTTGGCGTTCTGCGGCTTCATATCGCAGACGTGCCGCGGCGCTCGATGCGGACGGCGATTGAGGTGGCTCGTCAAAAACACGACGACCCTCATCCGCTCCGACTTGGCTTCTAGTGAACACCATCTTGAAATCTTGATTCCTTCGGTTTCTTGAGTCTTGAGGTTCTTCTTTATATCCGGCTCGAAGGACCAAACTGTTGACGTTCGGCCAACGGGGGTTTTAATTCTTCCAGTGGACTGTATATTTGCTGGTTATTGTTCTTGAAGACTCTTGAAGAAAACTCTTGAGGATCACTATTCACTTTATTCACTTTAGCTTGCTCTGGGTCGCTGCTGCTTACACACTGACTAAATGCCACTACTCTTGGTCGTTCTCATACTCCCACTTGCGCGGGAGTCGGAGAGGCCGTTCAGGGCTGTTTGCCCTCTTCGGCGAAATGCTGCCGCCGCCTGCGATTACAGGTGGGTCACAGGGTGGCCGTAGCGGCCACACAGGTCTTCAATTTTTATAGCTGGGGGTTCGGGTCAGGCGCCGCTGCTGTGGCGGAGCCTTGTTCGGCGATCACTGTGGTGATGGCGTCTCGGGGCGAGGGCTTGTGTCTTCCATCCGGTGGGCGAGCATGTAGGGGCGCAATCCCCCTGAGGTGGGGGTGCACCGAACCGTCCGCCCTGGAGTACATTTTCCTCGCCAAACGGGAGACAAAGTCGTCCAGGCCTTCCCATTTCAAGTCCCGCTGGATGACGTCGTTCCTCACATAGCGTGGGGCCCCGACCACCGCTCGGAGACTGAGGTTTTCCTGAGCCCGGAGCCGTCGCTTGTTGGTCTCCGAGCAGTATGCGTACCACGCGGGGGCTGCATATGTGAGGCGGGATCGTACGTATGTTTTGTAGATCCCGAGCTTCGTCCGCAGCGGGAGGCGGGAGGAAAGCACTGGACGCAGTTTCCCCGGGCCATCTTAGCGCTCGCCACTACCGCGTCGACCTGGTGCTTCAGCGTGAGGCGCCTGTCGATTTTCACCCCCAGGTAAGTCACGTGTGGCTGCCACGGTACATCTTCCCCGGCGAGCTTCAAGGGTGGCGGGAGCTGTGAGCTTCCGGAAATCAGGGCCTGCGTTTTGGTGGCGTTCACCGACAACCTCCACTTGGATAACCAGTCGGGGAGGACATCGAGGGCTTCTTGGAGTTTCTTGGCTGCATGTTTGGCGTTCATGCTGCGAGCGAAGTATGCCGCGTCGTCAGCATAAAGCGCCAGCTGGACCCGACTGGGTACCGGGATGTCGTCGGTGTACCAGGCGTAGAGGGCAGGAGAAAGACAACTGCCCTGGGGGACGCCCGCTCTGACGGGGCGCTCTGATGAAACGGCGTCTTCGACCGCCACCCTGATCCTTCTTTCTTCCAGGAAAGATGCTGCCACTTTCAGCAGTCTGCGGGGGATGTGGGACGTTGACAGTTTGTGCAGCAGCCCCTCGTGCCACACTCTGTCGAACGCCTTCTCGTTATCGAGGAGCACGACAGCCACGTGCTCCTTCCGGTTGGCTGCGCTGGAGATCTCGTGCAGGAGTCTTGCAATCTGGAGCGTCGTTGAGTGTTCAGGCCTGAATCCAAATTGCTCCGCACGAGGGGGGATGTGCGGGAGCAGGAGGCCAAGCAGGAGCTTCTCGAACACCTTCGAGAGGGCGCTGAGGAGGGTGATGGGCCGGTAGCTCTCCGGGTTTCCGCAGGTCTTTGCCCGGTTTGGGCAGCCTGATGACCCGGCCGGTTTTCCAATCTTCTGGGAAGTGGCCCGAGCGCAGGATACCGTTGAATAGGCGCGTCACCGCCGTAATGAAGGACGGCGGTAGGTGGCAGCGCCTCATTCGAGATTTGATCTGCGCCCGGGGCTTTCCTGGGCTTCAGTGATCGGATCACCCGCTGCACTTGGCCGGGCGTAAAGAACTCTGCGTCCTCCGTCGTCGGCACTGGTTGCGCAAGATGGTCTCGAAGATGTTCGGTCACTAGCTCATAGTGGACTTGATCGGCCACTGGATTCGGCGTGAACTGATGCTCCAGATGCTCTGCGAAGATCTCGCTCGATCGGTCGCGAGGAACCGCAGGAGACCGTCCGTTGCCAGCAGCGGTCTGACCGGTTGGGGTTCCGTCGCCAGCTGCCGGCACAGGCGGTGAATGGAGGAGATCACCGCCCACCGAGAGTATGTGGTTATCCCATGATTTGGCTGCGTGCTCCTCAAGGCGGTCTTTGATGGACTCCACCAATCTGTTGACTTCCGTCTTTGTGGCAGGGCAGCGAGTGACTTGCCACTGCCGTCGCAGCTCCCTCTTCTTCTGTATAAGTTTGGCGATGTCGGCTGGAAGGGGGTCCGGTTTGGACCCGGCTGGTGCCTCTCGCTTGGCCAAGTCGAGGGCTCTGCGGATGCTGTGGGTAATGGCGCTCGCTGCCGTCTCGACTTCGTCTTTGGTGGAGATCTTTGTTTGGCGGGTCGGCGTTCGGCTTGCACTCGGATAGTGTCCGGGAATAGGTCCCCCAGTTAATCCGGACATTTTTCCTAGAGCAGCGAGACTCGTGCTGGCAGGTCTTCTAGGACGAGAGAAGGACCGGTCTGTGGTCCGACGGCATATCCGGCAGGACTTTCTGGGTGAGCGGTGTTCGCAGGCTCCCGGTGGGCGACGACGTCGAGGGTGTCAACGCTGCCGCTGCGGTGACAGTAGCGGGTCGGCTCGTCCGGTCCCACCACCTCGTAGTCATGGCTCGCTGAGTCCAATAGGGAGGCGCGCCGCCCTCGCGGGCAGACCTCTCGTAGAATTCCAGGATGGATGTTTGGCATTTAGGTCGCCAGCCACGATGGTCGGCGTAGGGTCCAGGAGTAGTGAGCGCAGCTCCTGTATCTCGAAGCGCCCTCTGGGTGGTGCGTACGCAGCAAAGACTCGGAGTTGGTGGCCGGCGACATTGACCAGGACGCCCAAGGCGTACATGTTCTGGAATTCTATGTGGGGTATGGCCTGATGGACGACGTCACTCCTCTGGACGAACACCGCTAGTCCCCGGTAGGCGGAGCCATCGGTCGGGCTCTTCTCTGTCCTTCCTGTATAGGATGTAGTTGGGGCTATTGTAGTTATCCCTGTCCCAAGGTGAGTCTCGCTGACTAATAGGATGTCTACATGCTGTTCCCGGAGGAAGTGCGTCAGCAGCTTCTTTTTCCCCCGGAGCGTCTCGGCATTCCAGTGCACTATTCTTAAAGAAGGCCGTCTATCCATAATAGGTCGGGGGGTTTGGAACGCCTCTGAGGAGACCCGACGCAGCCAGCTGGTCTGGGTTCATGGATGCCAGCGTCTGGAACGCTTGGAACAGCATGTAGACTTGCCTCCCTGGGGGAGCCTGCCCACAGGCTGGTTGGGTTGCTGGGCCGAGGGGGCGGCCTGGGGGATTTCCCTGGGAAGCCGGGACTGGAATTTCTTGTGGGCGGTGGCCGGGTTAGCTGAGGTGTCAGCCGTGGCCTCTTCTTCTTCTTTCTTCCTTCTCTTTTTTGGAGGGCAGCTCGGCGCCCCTGGCTGTGGGAGCGTTTGCGGGGGCCATCAGGGAGGCCTCCGCTGTCTCTTCAATGGCCGGGCGGTAGGTGGGTGCGGTGCCGGTGCGGGCCACCGTGCCGGCTCGTTTGTTCCGCGCTTCTTTTCGGAACACGGGGCAAGTCGTGTTGTTAGCGGGGTGTGGCCCCCCGCAATTTGCGCATGTCGCGGGCTCTTCTCTGGGGCGGTCACAGTCAGACGCCTTGTGCGGGCCCCCGCAGCGGACGCAGGCGAGTGGCCGGTGGCAATTCAGTGATGAGTGCCGAAATAGTTGGCACCTATGGCATTGCGCGGGCCCCTGTTTCCCGCGCCAACTTTCTATTTTCACGCCCGGCATGAAGAGGAGTTCCGTAATATTAAAAATTTCTTGGCAGCCTTCTGTCTTCTTTATGAGGCAGAAGAATATGCACCCGGGGCGATCTCCCTGCCCCGTATGCCTTTGACTGCTTCTGCCTCGAATCCTAGTTCCAGGAGGGCATCCCTGATTTGCCTCTCCTCGGTGTCCGCTGGGAGTCCGCGGATGGCCACTTTCAGCTGGCGCTCCGCCGGCAGGGAGTAGCAGAACCAGCTGATCGGTTCCGCGGTCTCCTGCTCCAGTCTGGTCAGGTAGGACTGGACCGCCCTGTATTCCGTTTCGTCCTTTGGGCGAAAAACGGATGCCGCGCCCGTAGGGGCGGGCTGAGGGCGAGTGTCCCAAGATTGGTTGTCAGGCGGCGAAAGTGGGCGGCCCAGTCTGGCAGGCGTTCGACTACGAGGGGAGGGTAACGGCTCCTCGTCGGTGCTGCCTGGGTAGGTCTGGGGTCCGTGGTGGTGTCCATAGGGTCCATGGGTTGCTGGGCCGTTGAGCTCGGCTGCGGTGGCCCGGTGCTCGCTCGGTGTGCGGGCTGGGACGCCCAACCCGCGGCCGCTGTAGGCGCGTGCGTGCGCGGGCGTGGTTGTGGGGCGTGGGCAGGTTAGCCCCGACCGGCGCTTGACCCATGGCTAGGGTCTAGTCCATGCTGAGGGCGGGGCCGCGCTATGACTGGCGGCTGGCGCGAACGCGGGCGCGCTCGCGGGCGGCGCGGGGTGCGGGCGGGGTTCGAGTGAAACCGTCGGCACAATGTGGGGGGCGCTAGAGGGCCCTGCCACAGCTTCGGGCTGTGGTACGCGGCGCGGGTCAACCCCAACGGGGGGGACCGCCAGCGGCGTGGCAAGCGGGCGGGGCGCACCGACGGGGTGCGACGCGGTGCCATCCGGGGCCTTCCTCCTTGGGTCTCTCTGCGGGAGAGCGGCATCCATTCCTGGGGGGAGGGTGGGTCGAGAGGCGCCTGCGGGGCGCGGCGCGGGGCCGCGCGGGGCCGGCGCCACCGGTGGCGCGCTTAGATAGGCAGCGGGCGACAGCTGCATGGGTCCCACTGACCGTGGTTCCCGGATTTCTTGAGGAGGGCTCGCTGTCCAGGATAGCGAGCGAGCCCTGGACCTTTTGGGTGTCTTCTCCTGGTCGGCCTCTTCAGACCGTTGCCTCTTCGATGCGTGGCTAGGAGGGATGGCTTCAGGGAGGGTGATGATTCCCCTGGCAGCAAATTCAAGGGCCGTTCTGTCGTCGATGGACGGCTCCTCGGCTTCCTTTTCGGCGTTTCGTACGCGGAGGTACAGCGCCATCCAGCGCTGCATCTGCTCCGAAAGCAGGCCGCATCTGATGATGTGGCTGAGCATCAGTAATCACGCTCAAAAGTCTGCCTTCGGCGAGAGCACGGCGCTCAATGACGCCAGCCTCCGCATCCAGTTGTGGGGCTTGAGAGGCCCGTTGGGGCGACTCTTTAAACCGCTTCCGGGGTGGTGGGTGCGACTAGGCGGGGGAGGCGTGGTTCCGCGCCCTCCCGGGTCCGCACCCGGGATCTTCAAATTCTCCATGTTACTCCATAAGGAGCGGGGGGGTGAGTGAGGGGATTTCCCTTGTGTAGCCCGTTGGGGGCTACAGGTTTGCCAACCCCGTCACCTTTTCGCCGGTGAAGACCCGCTGGTGGGAGGCCGGCTACTAGGGCGATGGGAATTAACACAAACACCGTAGTCCTGGAGATGATTTTGACGCGTAGAGATAATCCCCGCCTACACCGAAAATGTAGGGTGCTTTGTCGCTGGGACTTCGCATAGCGAAGTCCCCGGCGACAAGGCTAAGCGCGTGGTAATTGCGAGCTCGAACACAGTTGTAATCACTTCGGCACTCAGACAATCCCTGACTAAATGCGGCAGCGACCCATTGTTTTATGTACACAAAGCCGGTGCGCACCGGTGCGCGAAGGCCCCGACCAATCACAACAACGCTCCGGCGAGCCGCGTCTACCTGCGTGGGGGCGAGCCCGGCGGGGGTTCGCCCGCTGATTGGCCATAATGTAGGCGTTGTAATTGGTCGGTCCCTTTTACAAAAATTACAAAAATGTTGGTTGCGGCGCGGTGTTCGATAACCGCGTGGTAATTTTATTTCGGCGCGCGGCCTGCTCGCCAACACTCCCACATACCTACACACCTGCACCGCAGTCGGCTGAGTCCCTGACACGGCCAAAGTCCCCAAGCCGCAGCTGATGACGTCACTCACTAACATCGGACTATCAACAGCGGACGCTGCGGCGCGGTTGACGTCATTCGCATCCAGAGGCCGGCCGAACTTTTATAAATCTTGTTGGCATTTGATTTTCTTCTTCTTCTATTAATAAACAACTCGGTCGTCAAGAGCCATTCTGTAATTTACGTCTAAAGGTAGACTTCAGGAGCAATGCGGCTTGCGGCCTGCATCATGCGTCACTCGCGGCTCATGCGGCCATGCGGCTGTACTATATATTAGAGAAGTGTATTAAACCCTTTCCGAGCGATGCGTTACGGCACGGCGGCATGCGTCATCGTGATGCATCGCTCGGAAGGGTTCCATACACTCCCTGTACATCAAAGTATATGCCGCATGGGCCGCAAAGTGACGCATGACGCATTGCTCCCGATCGGAGCAATGCGGCCCTGCGTCATCGAAGTCTACCATTAATCTTGAGGATTAAATTAGAAGCTGAATGAAAAAAAATGAGTGCGGTGCGTGCGGCGACGAGGAACGACTGCGGGGACTGCGGCGCGGGCAGATGCTGCGAGGCCATCAACAAAAACGATGAATGCAGCGACTGCGGTGCGGCCAAGTCTGCGTTCACCATAAAACAATTAGCCCGTATATTCTAGAACGCTTGTAGATTGTGCCCGTAACTTGTTAGGTAACTAATATATGTTTCTCCGGAGGATCTCTACTCAGCCTCACTCCCAACTCTACATAGAGGTAGGGAGGAGAGCTGAGAATATGTGGCTTGAGATCTGCCTCACATTATAATGGATGACTCCTACCCTACATCACCATCACCGATACAAGCTATAACAGGTAAAAATTACACTTTTATTGAGAAGTAATATTTATTTTAAGAAATATTATCAATCCTTTCTTTTATTTAGTAACATCGGTTGTTATTCACATTACATTGTTACAAACACTGGATTAAATTAAACCAACCAGTTGCATAAACATAAAAAAAATGAGTTAAAAATAGCACAGATAATAAAATACTATTCAGTACAGATACAGATACACACTCCCGTATAATAAAAGTGCGTTACCAAAGTTGGTTATTTTTTTATTCACAGCTGGTAATAACAAAATATATATACAGAAGCAAACTTCACTGACCGTACTTTCTATAGCTTACTAAAAATTTTATAAAAGTACGTATTTCCTCAATAGATGGCTTCAAATCAAAGTATGTATAAGTATTAGCAATTCATTCCGATGTCGCCATCTATTGTCATTCTATGGTTACTAATCGGCTTGAGATGTTCTAGTTGGGACCCCTAAGACCAAGAAGCTTACACACTCATAACAAGAGATTTTTTGGACATATTGGAAAATCTTAAAACCATAAACTTAGCATATTACTGAGTATATACTAAGTTTATGCTTAAAACTTGCAGAGTAGTTTTGGCAAATGTCGCGAACACAGCTGGACTTACAAAATTTCGACTGAATCTGCATTTGACACACACATTCAAAGGACTGCTGGTCAGCAGTGATGAGCTGGTGTGCCTTGATAAACTAAACCTTACTATTTTATTATAAGCCCTTTGATTACCTTATATACCTTACCTTACTTATAAAGTTAATCAACGTGTGTGAGATTTTTTCAAAGTGTCGTTTCAATTTTAATTTAGAACTTAATCCAACTTGACACACTTCACATTGAAATGGCTTCGTCCCAGTGTGAGTTTTTAAGTGTTGTAACAAAACATCTTTTCGATTGCAACGATATTGACACATACTTCCACATTGAAATAGTTTCACTCCGGTGTGAATTTTTTAAGTGTCTAAGCAAATTTGTTTTATCATTAAACCGATGTTTACATACCTCACATTTAAATGGTTTTTCCCCATTGTGAGGTCCTCAAGTGTATAGCCAAAATATGTTTATATCGAAATCGACGTTGGCACAAATCACATTGTGAAATGGCTTTCTCCCCAGTGTGAGTTCTCAAATGTAATAACAAAACATTTTTGTTACAGAACCGATGTTGACACACTTCACATTGATATGGTTTCTCTTGTGTGTGAGTTCTGGATGTGACATAATAATTTATTTTTACTAATAAATGCTTCTTGACATACTTCACATTGGAATGGTTTCTTCCTCAGTGTGAATTCGCAAGTGTCGTAATAAACTAGACTTTTGTTTACAACGATGATCACAAACATCACATTGGAATGGTTTCTCCCCAGTGTGAGTCTCTTGATGTGATATAATAATTTACTTTTACAAATAAACGCTTTTTGACATACATCACATTGGAATGGTTTCTCCCCAGTGTGAGTTCTGATGTGATATAATAATTTACTTTTTACAAATAACACGCTTTTTGACATACATCACATTGGAATGGTTTCTCCCCAGTGTGAGTTTTGATGTGATTTAATAATTGACTTTTTTACAAAGAAACGCTTTTTGACAAACATCACATTGGAATGGTTTCTCCCCAGTGTGAGTTCTGATGTGATATAATAATTTACTTTTATAAATAAACGCTTTTTGACATACATTACATTGGAATGGTTTCTCCCCAGTGTGAGTTCTGATGTGACTTAATAATTGACTTTACAAATAAACGCTTTTTGACATCCATCACATTGGAATGGTTTCTCCCCAGTGTGAGTTCGCAAGTGTTTTAATAAATGAAACTTTTTATTAAAACGACGATCACAAACATTACATTGAAATGGTTTCTCCCCAGTGTGAGTTCTATAATGTATCATCATTTGTGAAGGATATTTAAACAATCGCAGGCAAACATTACACTGGTGGGGTCCCTGAGCAGTCCGAGTTGTTGACTGTCGTTGAGACTTGCGCTGGTTCCTGTTGGTTGTGCTTCTTTCAGCTTGTTTCTGTTCGTCAGCAGCAGATAGATTGTGCTGGAGAAACATCTGTAAATGTTTTTTCTTACTTATATTATACAACATTGACATTTAGCTAGGGCAATTCCAATGGTGGCCTGGAAACAAAAGAAAACCATACCTTTCCCTTAGTTTTCCCTCGTCTATAGCTTCTATCATTACAACGCACATGTGAAAAGACTGACAGGGTCTTCTACATCAGAAGTAGCATTGCGTATCACACCTGTCTGCTCTCCTGCGGAAGAACCTACAAACACACTTTTCATAACATATTTCAACACAAAACATACACAACACATATTTAAAAGAAAACCATTGGATGAGCTCTCAGAAAAATACCATACCATCCAAATTTTGTCCAATTCCCCATGTCCCACAGCTAGTATCGGTAACATCTGACTCTGGCTCAGCTTTGACTTCAACAGGGGCTAGTACTTCTGTGTTGTAATATTCGAAAGCTCTGGAGTATGTTAGCGACCAACACAGTCGGTGAGCCTCACGGTCTCATCAGGGAAATTGATCCCTCTGTTATCTGGAAGTATACACATAATATATGTACAGAAATATAAGCAACAAAAACTGAATTTTTAACATATTGAAGTACTGTCATAACTCATTCAGAATTATCATTTATCCATTTTATTTATAAAAAGCAAAAAAAACAGCCTAAAAATATGTTCAAATATGTTTTGTCTCATTCATTCAATGTCCAAACATTGGAAAGAGAGATAGGGACAAAACATATGTGAATTTAACTAAAATAATAGTCAGTGTTTATGATTGGTATATATAATATTTGTTCATATTATTAACATTGTGTATTCTTCAACCTTGACATCGGCAAAATCATCGTTTTGGCCGAACGATGGAACCATAAAATTAAAAAGTGAAGTGATTGGTATATATCAAGAAAGTAATAAAAAAGCTAATGCGCTGGGCCGATGACATCTACAAGATTTTGGGCAAAACCTGGATGCGATCTGCAAGAAACCGGGTCAAATTAGGGATGCCCGATTTTTTGGTTTGAATCGATCTTTTGAATCGTAATGGATCATGCTCCGGGAATGGATCCACGATTCAAATCGTATGGCATTGAATCGATCTCATACGATCTTGGAAGATCCTATCAAATTGATTGAAAATAATGAAAACACAGCGAAATTGCATTTATTATGATGTATTTCTCTTTATATTTATAATATAATATGATATGATAATTGAATTATAGGTTCCAACTCTCCACATCTAGACTTTTTTAAAAACAGCAATTTTGACAAATGTACTGGATCTAACCTATTACGGCTATCAGTTAGAGTGTTGCCTGCTAGAGAAAACAGACGTTCTGAAGGTACCGATGTTGCTACGATTGTCAAATATTTTAGCACCAAAGTACTCAAGTTCGGCCATATAGTTGTAAACTAAATCTCTTACTGTTCAATTATATATATGCTATAAACAATGAACAAAAAACATTATTCTGATGATCTTGTGACAATACTTGTACTATTAATATTCTTTAGCGACGGTATAAAAGTAAACAAAATATTAATGCATACCTTCCATTTCATAATCGCCCGCCAGTCGTAGGTAACCCGAGACTACTTTAATAAAGTTTCATCTTACTTTGTTGTAGATAGAATATATTCTTCCTAGTCCAATGTTAATGTATGACATAGATCATAACTTTAATAATATTTGTTTAACTTTAGTTCCTTTTGTTTTGATACGATTTTTTCATCGATTAGATCTTTGTTATACAATCCGTGAATATCGGATCCTGAAAAATCGATTCAAAAAATAGGAAGATCGTATTGCCGTGAATCGATCTTCTAAAAGATCGATTCAGATCGAGCATCCCTAGGTTAAATGTAAAAAGCCATGAGGAGGCCTATACCTGCAACAATGGGTGACATTATCTGAAGAAGATCAACAAGGTAGAGATGAAACTTCTGTGCATTAAAATTATGCAACTGCTATTCAAAAATTAAATGGCAGAACACTTTATAGCCTCTAGTGTTTTTATTCAAAGTTGGCTCAATGTTTCACATACCACATGTATCTGTAAGAAGATGTTGTACATTACCTCAGTTGCAAGTTAAGAAGTTGTTCATTGCAAGTGATTAAAGATCTACACTCAGACTGTCTGTGAAATGTAGCATTCAGCTCATTCTCTGCCCAGGCAGAAGTCCGCATCAACTTGAGGCACTTGTAGAGCTGAGCGTAGCTTATATGTATGCATACCACGGGCCTCCCGTCAGCCGTGTGCAGCTGAAATGTTCACAACACAACAGTTAAACACATTTTGTTTTCCTCCCAAACGAAAGTACTTAGTAGAGATGAGTATAATTTGGTTACGGTTGCACTAACTGCATTGTTGGTGATCCTCTCGTACACCAGCTGCAGCGAGGCAACGATAGGCAACAGCCGCACGTCCATCATGAGACAGACGCGACAAGCAGCTACTGCGTCAGGCATTTCAAGTGTTTCAATAGAGTTCTTAAAACTTTCGTGTTAATTGTTTTTATTTCAAAATTAATATAAACAAAAAATCGGAAACACTCGGAAATTCATAAAATAGAACTCAAACAAACACACAGGCACGCAAGTGTCGCACACGCACGGTATCCATAAAATATTACAAACAAACCGGAAACAAATGGAGGGAAACAAGAGAACTAAATGAAAGCATCTAGTTAGTTTTCATTTGTTTGTTGTACCGTTTTTGTTTCGAGATTGAGAGCCTCTTTCTCTAAAATCTATCAATCAAATTGAATCAAATTCTCTGAGATTTTATTTATCTATCAACGTCACATTGACTCAATCAATCTGACGTTGACGTATTGAGAATTTGGCGTTTCTTAATATTGATCAAGCCTATAGGCATGGAAGTAATAAGTACTTATTACTTCCATGCCTATAGGTAATTCGCAAATCGTGACACGTCGGTGCATCGCGTGGTGCATCTTTTGTAGACATGGCGTCGCCTCAGTGCTTGTTTGTTCTATCTACCAAATTTATCAAAAATGAACTTTGAATGCAGTATTGTTAGAAATTAAATTTCAGTCCTGTTAGATAAAAAATATTTATAACTTTTTACTCTTAAAATAACAAAAAATTAATTCCAATTTTATTTGTCACACGACACTGTAATGAAATGTTAGTGCTTGTTTGTTCTATATCCAGCGATTGTTTTATGTCCTCACTCGTATAGGACGTTCAGAGCTTGCTTGTTCTATGTCCACTCAACCGACCAATCATAGCCCGCGACGTCATGTCCGCCATTTTGTTTGATTGTCACTGTGGCAGGAGACATCGCAACAAGTACTTTGTTGCTCCCGAAGTTTTTGGTGTTTAATCTTATTTTATACATACATAAATTGTTTAAAAGTAAGTCACGGTCTGATTATAAACAAGAATTCAATCAGACGCTGCCTCAGAGTGTGCAGTAAGCACTTTTAAATTTTCACTTGAGTTCGTTTTGAATTTATAACAGGGTGTTGTTTTTTGTAGTGATAACTACAGAATTATTTTGAACTTCTAACTGGTCAACTTTGCATGTCATATTTTAGGTGAAATAGTTGATATATTGGGATACTATTCCTGTGGCGTATTACCTGCATGATAGGCTCTCGACGCATCACAATAGCAGGCATTCAAATCCATTAGTTTCCAGACAAATTGAATTGGGAAAGTGAAACACCGGTACACAAATTTCATATGTTGTTTTTACAATACTTGATAGGAAGACAGGGAGACCCGCACATCAAAACGTTCTTTGAGTCACGCCGAAACCATTGGTAGCAATAACTCGACGCGATTTTGTGTACTTACGGAATTATATCAAAAACTAAACATTCATAACAAAACATTCTATGATTAAATTAGACTGTCAACAAAATCTGCAGAGTTGGACGTCTGACATTGACAGCTGGTGACACACGTTCCGTATCAGTTCCTAACCAACCTTTCTTATCATAAACAAATAAGAAATCATGGCTGGATTGTTGTAGAATTTTAATTATTCTCCTTTAATATCGTCGACTTAGATTGTTATAATATTCAACGAATAAATACCTTATTTAAACATTAGTTCTTTTAAAGAATGTTTAAAAGTTGGTTTGACGTGCGTCCGAATTGGGCGAAATGGAACGCGACGAGGCGGAATGTCAAATCGAGTGGAGAAGGATCGGTCTCTTCCTGGGTAGGCGCCACGACATGTAACATGGCTTGAGCAATTATTAAATTTTTGGGGTTTTTTCACTTTCGCCGCCCTCGGCACCCCGTCATGGGACTATAGTTTAACCTTTAGCTTTAAAATCCGCGATACGCGCAAGGACACAGGGGATATTTGCCGCCACGAAGTTGTCAGGAGGATGAGCTGTTGATATCCACGTGCCCGCCCGGCCGTATGAATTGGCGCTTCCTGGAGTGTCCTCCCATCACCAGAGGGTGCGGTTCTCCCGGACCGTGGACCGCATGCCAACGGCGCAGGCCCCGTCGTCGGCGACCCCAAAGGTGCAACACACGGATCCTAACCTTATTTCCTAAGGCCGCATCGCCGCCTCCGATCCGATGTCCCTCGTAGTGGCTCAGCGCAAACCTCGGAAGGTCCAGCCAGCGTCTACTATCTCGCATACAACGGAGCGTCGCAGGAGCGCCGTGCCTCTTTGATGTCGCGACCAGCGCCAGTGCTCGAACCCAACGGATCATAACGGTGAACGACGTTCTAAGTGCGCACAGACGTTTGTGTACGGACCTGGCCAGGTACCCTATATTTGGTTTATGTTAATTTTAATTTTTTATTGCGGCAAAGACTTATCAGATTTTGGTATTAGTATAACATGTGCCCGCCTTCAGCGGCTAGTGTGTTTATGGAATGAAATGCTATATTCTATCTCAACCATATTGTATTAATGATGTCACCCTGCCCATGACTCCCAGGACCTAAGGCTTAATAGACAAGAGGTCCTTGTACTTCAAAAGTACGAGGCTCTATCCTGAGCATTACATCCGGCTCTCTCTAAAGTAATTGTTCGTGTATAATCGCACTGCGCAGGGATATTGCCCGTCTTCGCTTCAAATAGTTGGGGACCCCTGCGCACACCGCCTAACAAAACACTTTTTATTTTTTTTTTATTTTTTATACACGACAATGGCGCCCGAACTACTATATTTTTGAGCCTTTGAGTCCTGTGAGAGTGGCAGTTTTTTCTAAAAAATAGTTTTTAAATTTTTTAAACTCGCTCACTTGTTATTTTGAAATTTTGGTGATATCATTGACTGTAAAGTTATTATACTTTAGTGTTTGTTAGGTTTATATGCGACAGGGTTATGTAAGCATACATTTAATACAATTCATAAAAGCTAATTATTATAATATTACTAAATAATATTATAATTAATAATATAATAATTAATATTTTATTTGGGCTTCGCTATGAATAAAAAAGCATAGCGCTTTCAGCCATAATTCCTATTTAATCTCAATTTGAGAGCTAATTTATTTTTATTGACGAGGGAGTAACCTGTATCTATTTAGAAATTTATCCAATTATTATAACCTATTACATACACCCACTAGACACATATAACCTCACATTTTTTGTCCAACATGTCCGGACGGCGAAAGGGGAAGAGCAATATCACGAAGTGCAAGTGGGGAGGCAAACAAACCACCTACCACTACTACTTCCTCATTTGTTAATACACGACCACGAGGGGAGGTGCAATTGACACCCACCCACCCGGCCCTTCCACACTTAAAGCGTTACAACCCACATTGTCTCAACTAGGAGCTCCCGGTTTAGTACGTCAAGCCAACTCCAATGGGTAGGATCTACCTATGTTACGGAGACTAGGGAAGATGATGAACGCGTTATTCACATATTAAAAGGAGGACCATTTGAGGTCGTGGAATTTTAAAATTTTTCTGGTGACTCAGACGTCACAGATTTTTTTCTTAGAATTGATGATTTTAGGCGTAGTCGAAACACTTCCAGAACATAAAGTACTGAACATGTTTTCTGACTTTACTTAGTGGTAGCTATCTTTGAATAGACATTATTAATGTTGCCACCGGGCACACACCATTTTTGTTAGCTCAAAGGTCGGGAGATAATGACGGATGGCATGTTGCCGAAAAAGAGGCGGCATTCCAAATTCGTTAATACCTTCAAATAGACCATAAGTCGTTCAGCTCATTTTCTTCTCCCGCTAAACTAGCACCGCGCTTTGTGATGTAAAGTTGTCAGGAAGCATTCGGATGTTGTTTACGCCCTTCAGGAGATAGAAACCGGTAAAGTTGGAAAATATCATGTCAAGGACATAATAAAAGTCTCACAAGGTGTGTCCCCTAGCTAGCAACTTTCTTATCTTGAACTTTGTTATTTTGGATTGGTATAACCAATTAGAGGCCTCATTTTTCACATATGACATGACTCACATGAGAAATTTTTTTGTCAAGCGTTTTCATGAAAACCAATTTCTTTTGTAACTACACACTCTAGGCGCCAAGAGTAAACATAAGGATATGGATTAATACTCCTTAATTTTTTGAGGAAAAAAAAGGAAAATAAGTTTCTTTTCCCCTTATACAATGTCAGCCCAACGGCTATACATTTTAAATGTCTATTTATGTGAGATCTCTCCATTAGTTTAAAGACTTTATTAGGTTTACAATTTAATTACTAACTAGTAAATTATGTAGGAATGCTAGATTACATATATTTTAATTAAATCTCAAATAGTTTTTTCTTTATTATACATAAGTAAGAACTATATTACTTTAGATAATTCTTTATTATTGCTAGTATGCTACTTGCGATTATCTCATTAGAAATCCAAGTATGATTTTTTAATGCAGGGGAATTCGCAGCGGTCTGGCCAGACGCTGTATTCCTGACACTCAACATAAATTGAGTTAGTTTTAGAACTCTAGAACATACATTTTAGTTTAATATATGAAATAGCATGAGTTAGTTTCATATATAGCTGATAGTTTTATATTTAGAAATATATTGCCGTAGGATAGGTGAATGTTTTCTCCGGTTACCCCGGCTGTTTCGGCTAAGTACGACTTAACCTCTTTGCCGAAAAGGGGGGTATTGTAGTGATAACTACAGAATTATTTTGAACTTCTAACTGGTCAACTTTGCATGTCATATTTTAGGTGAGATAGTTGATCTATTGGGATACTATTCCTGTGGCGTATTACCTGCATGATAGGCTCTCGACTCACTACAATAGCAGGCATTCAAATCCATTAGTCTCCAGACAAATTGAATGGGAAAGTGACACACCAGTACACAAATTTCATATGTTGTTTTTACAATACTTATTAAGAAAACAGGGAGACCCGCACATCAAAACGTTCTTTGAGTCACGCCGAAACCATTGGTAGCAATAACTCGACGCGATTTTGTGTACTTACCGAATTATATCAAAAACTAAACATTCATAACAAAACATTCTATGATTAAATTAGACTGTCAACAAAATCTGCAGAGTTGGACGTCTGACATTGACAGCTGGTGACACACGTTCCGTATCAGTTCCTAACCAACCTTTCTTATCATAAACAAATAAGAAATCATGGCTGGATTGTTGTAGAATTTTAATTATTCTCCTTTAATATCGTCGACTTAGATTGTTATAATATTCAACGAATAAATACCTTATTTAAAACATTAGTTCTTTTAAAAAAGAATGTTTAAAAAGTTGGTTTGACGTGCGTCCGAATTGGGCGGGGAATGGAGCGCGACGAGGCGGGAATGTCAAATCGAGTGGAGAGGGATCGGTCTCTTCCTGGTGAGGCCGCCACGACACGTAACATGGCTTGAGCAGAATCATTAAATTTTTTGGGTTTTTTCACTTTCGCCGCCCTCGGCACCCCGTCATGGGACTATAGTTTAACCTTTAGCTTTAAAATCCGCGATACGCGCAAGGACACAGGGGATATTTGCCGCCACGAAGTTGTCAGGAGGATGAGCTGTTGATATCCACGTGCCCGCCCGGCCGTATGAATTGGCGCTTCCTGGAGTGTCACTCCCATCACCAGAGGGTGCGGTTCTCCCGGACCGTGGACCTGTCATGCCACAGCGCGCAGGCCCCGTCGTCGGCGACCCCAAAAGTGCAACATACGGATCCTAACCTTATTTCCGAAGGCCGCATCGCCGCCCCCGATCCGATGTCCCTGTAATGGCTCAGCGCAAACCTCGGAAGGTCCAGCCAGCGTCTACTATCTCGCATACAACGGAGCGTCGCAGGAGCGCCGTGCCTCTTTGATGTCGCGACCAGCGCCAGTGCTCGAACCCAACGGATCATAACGGTGAACGGAACGACGTTCTAAGTGCGCACAGACGTTTGTGTACGGACCTGGCCAGAGTACCCTATATTTGGTTTATGTTAATTTTAACTTTTAATTGCGGCAAAGACTTATCAGATTTTGGCGAGTATTAGTATAACATGTGCCCGCCCTCAGCGGCTAGTGTGTTTATGGAGATAAAATGCTACGTATTCTATCCCAACCATATTGTATTAATGATTATCACCCTGCCCATGACTCCCAGGACCTAAGGCTTAATAGACAAAGAGGTCCTTGTACTTCAAAAAGTACGAGGCTCTATCCTGAGGCACATTACATCCGGCTCTCTCTAAAGTAATTGTTCGTGTATAATCGCACTGCGCACTGGGATATTGCCGTCTTCGCTTCAAATAGTTGGGGACCCCTGCGCACACCGCCCAACAATACACTTTTTATTTTTTTTATTTTTTATACACGACAATACATAAATTGTTTAAAAGTAAGTCACGGTCTGATTATAAACAAGAATTCAATCAGACGCTGCCTCAGAGTGTGCAGTAAGCACTTTTAAATTTTCACTTGAGTTCGTTTTGAATTTATAACAGGGTGTTGTTTTTCAGCGACTTTGTTGAACCATCTCCAAGCTAAGTCCAAGAGTGTTATCGTATAAGTACATTGCTATTCTTAGTAATGTCAAAGAATATAAGTAGGTATTACTAGCAACCGCCCGCGTAGAATTCGATTCTCCGACTCCGCTCAGCTCAGCTCAGCTGTTTGTAACTCAATACCTGCATTTGGTTTTTGGCAGCAACACGGTACTATTAACTAGTTAAGGTTTACACTCCTCAATTATTGAGCTATTGTGAACGGAGTAGGGAGTCTTTCGGGACCGGGACCGCGGTCCTAGACGCCAAAACTTGCTTGCTTCGTGTGCAAGTTTTTTTCATGAACTATGCGGTGGAATAAAGAAAGCATAGCCCTAAAAACATAACAGTCCTCTTTAGGCAATCGTGTTAAAAATACTAAAGTTGGTAAGTAGTAAACTAATTGAGTTCAGCATAGTGTTTTTTTCTTTTTCTTTTAAACCTATAAAACATCTTATTAACTAAAATAGTTTTGCTTTTTTATTTGTTATGAATAATATCGTGAATTAAACACCACCCTGTATAATATACCTGGGAGATAGAACCATTAAGCACGCAAATATGATATAGTCACTTTGTCCTATGTCGAATGTGGTAATGTTCTATGTCCACATTCGTAATTATTTTTGTGCATTTTTGTTCTATCTCCACATAAAAACTGTAATAAAAGGTATAATAATTTCCCTTCTACAGATAAAAGTTATAACCATTAATTCATAGGTAACTCATGTATTTTTAAAGACCTTCAAAAGTAGAAGCTAAAGCTTTTTTAAATAAATACAGCAAAAAACGCTTCTCCTGTAAAATTTGACTGATGGTAGATAGAACAAACAAGCACTGAAGCGACGAAATGTCAAACTTTTCTAGA
>CM031587.1:9199579-9302935 GCA_018467065.1 Ephestia elutella | reverse complement strand
GTTCGTTGTTCACACCCCTTCTACATCTGTATTGTAAGAAGATGTTGTACATTACCAAGTTACAAGTTAAGAAGTTGTTCATTACAAGTGATTATAGATCTACCTCAGACTGTCTGTGAAATATAGCATTCAGCTCATTCTCTGCCCAGGCAGAAGTCTGCATCAACTTGAGGCACTTGTAGAGCTGCGCGTAGCATATATAACACGCCACCACGGGCCTCCCGTCAGCCGTGTGCAGCTGAAATGTTTACAACACAACAGTTAGACACATTTTGTTTTCCTCCAAACGAAAGTGTTTAGTAGAGATGAGTATAATTTAGTTGCGGTTGCACTAACTGCATTGTTGGTGATCCTCTCGTACACCAGCTGCAGCGAGCCGGCGATGGGCAACAGCCGCACGTCTACGGCCAGACAGACGCGACAGGCAGCTACTGCGTCAGGCATTTCAAGTGTATCAACGTGGTTTCAACAGAGTTCTTAAAACTTTCAGTTCAATTATTTTTATTTCAAAATTAATTTAAATAACAAATCGGAAATACTCGGAAATTCCTAAAATAGAACTCAAACAAACGCACAAGCACGCAAGTGTCGCAATCGGTATGTATCCCTAAAAATATTACAAACAAACCGGAAACAAATGGAGAGAAACAAGAGAACTAACTAAATGAAGGCATCAACAACTTAATCTGAGATCAACCAACAAAGAGATCACTATGTAGTTTTAATTTGTTTGAACCGTTTTTGTTTTGAGATTGAAAGACTCTAAAACAAAATCAACCAAATTCTCTCTCAGCATTTTAATTTTATTTATCTATCAACGTCACATTGACATTGATTGATTCAATCAATCTGACGTTGACGTTTATAGAATTTGGTTTCGAAAGAAAGCATTGTGACCCTATACTATTGAATTGTTCCCTAGTATAGACCTAGCCCATCGAGATATTATGTACTAACGCACCAAGCCTATGATTCGCAAATCGTGACACGTCGGCGTCGCGTCGGTGCATCGCGTGGTGCATCTTTTGACAGTTAAATTCGATAGTGGTGAGACATGTTAACTTTCCAATCATTAATCATGCTGTTTTTTTTAGAATTTAATTTCGATAATAATAAAATAGAAGAGAAATAAAATATTTAAGGCCTGTTTGCATTTTTATTTTGTGTTATAAACTTTATACATAACTTTAAACTATTTACATTTAACAAATGAGCTCCATATTGAAATAAATCTATTGATTATGATATTTTTATGTGCGAGTGTGGCTGTGCTAATCACTAATACATCTATCTTGTCATTTGATTCTATCTTGTTTATGAATTTTCTGCTCACGCAGAAAACTTTAGGATTTGCCTATACTATCTCTCTAGTACTAAGGGAAAATCTTTTCTTTCAGTGTGACCGTTTTTGGTATTTTCAGTACTAATTTAGTATAAATGGGGCATCTTAATAGCATATTTCTGAAAAAAATGTTAGTATAATTTTGGTAACTTCCCATCACGTGAAAAGGCCGCTGGGAGGGTGAGGAGGGGGTGAAACTTGCGCATGGGTACAACTAAAGATGGGTAATGGGTTATAACCCATTTCAATCCACCTGGTTATAATGGGTGATTTGGGTTATAATCCAGTTATAACCCATTATCACCCAATTTGATGGGTGAAAACAGTTTATAAAAAAACTATTTATTATTTTAAAATAATAAGTATACCATGTTCTTCTCAGTACTCCTAACTGTGTGTATGCGAAATTGTATAAAGATTGGTCCAGTAGATAAAGCGTGAAGAGGTAATAAACAATTTCATTTCCGCATTTATACTGTTAGATAGGATGACGTCTTGTACCTAATCTGAGAAGAGACAATTTTTTTCGAATGACGAATACCTAATCATATATTCGTGACGAAAATTACCTACATTAATACGTTACTAGCTTTTGCCTGCGGCTTCGCCCGTGTGAATTTCCCACATGAACAGTGCTATTTCCCGGGATGAAAGGTAACCTATGTACTTCTAACTATGTGTATGTGACAAGCCGGTTTTGTAAAGGGAAAGATTATCAAGAAATCAAGATAATTTAATAAGCCCGTATTTATTTGCTTTGTTGATTTCTCCAAAGCTTTTGACTCGGTGAAATAGCCCGTATTGTGGAAGACCTTGCTAGACATGGGCACACCAAAACATCTCGTACACCTTTTGAGACGTCTATATGAAGATGACACAGCCTCAGTTCGCACGGATGATGTCCTGTCAAGTGGTTTCCACCCAAATGCTCCTGCACGGTACTAATAAAGGTACTACTCCGGTAGGCCAGGGTTGCATTATGTTACCGCTTTTATTCAATGTGTACACACAGCTAATAATGCGTATCACTTTAGAAGACTGGACGGATGGTGTAACAATTGGTGGATACAGGATTGCAAACTTGCATTACGCGGATGATACCACCTAATTTGCAATCGGTTCACAACACTTAGAAGTACTACTGTCAAAGATGGAACGAGTGAGCCATGAGTTTGGACTTGAAATTAATGGCAAGACCAAGGTCCGACCATGAATAATTCGCCTGAAGTGACCGAAACATGAATAATTCGCCCGAAGTGACTCAAATCGCGAATGGCAACGTAGTCTAATCTTATATCTATCTTGGGGCTGTAATTTCAAATGCTGGCGGATGCATTGATGAGGTCAAACGGCGTATGGGAATCACAAGAACAGCGATGGACAAAATGTGGAAAATATGGAGGTGTGGCGTCCGCCATCTACCGAGTGAATGCAGCAACTTGACGACTCGACAAACGACGGCTCTACAGAATATCAGCGGCAAGCAAGCTCAAGCCTCAGCATCAACACTGGTCATCAGCAGCAGTCTCATAACAAGCCAGCACGATGACGGGTATCATCAGGTCCAACGCAGTGAGCTTCCTGGTCCTGCACCCACAACGACGACTACGACGACTTCCGCATCGACGCACTCTGCAGCCCACGCCTGGACGACTTCCACGGCGGCGCTCTCTCACTCACCAGCGTGGCGGCTCTGCAGGGACCGGCGCACACCAGTCTACACGCTCACCGACAGTCTCGCCTCGACTACGAGCACGCGACTGCCTGATAAGACTGGCCCTTGTAAGCTACGAAGCACAGACTGCACAGCAGATTTATCAGATCAGTCCTTTGGTCTTGAGAATACTGTAGCGTCCGCCATTTACCGAGCGAATGCAACTCGACGACTCGACAAACGACGGCTTCACAGAATCTCGGTGGCAAGCAACACTACTTCGCAGATGGCGTCAGTCTTCACTCGCTACACTTACATATCGACAAATAATTGCGAATAACGAAGATTGTACGAATATCACTCAAACCAACAATGACTTCGCAGCATCGCAATTAGACTACAGGGGGCCGATTCCACTAATTAAAAACGTAAATGTCGTGTTTCAATTGTGTCTCAAGATCCAAGGAAATTAAAATAAAGTGACAAGATCTCTGTAAGACTTCTATGTTTTATTACGATTTCTTTGACCTTTGAGACACAACTGAGGCACGACATCTACGTTTGTAATTTGTAGAATCAAGGGCCAGATTAGACTCCACTCAACTCCATACGACAACCCGCAATCTCATCAACAAAAACGGAAAAATCCTAAATCACGCTATCAGGATTCCCAAGGCAACTCGCTACCTATATGTACGAACTGCAACGCAACATCGTCGGAGCCTCGGATCCCCAGGCCTAACACCTAGCCTGGCGGGAAGATCTTCCCTTCGGGGCGGTCGAGCATCATACATCGCTCCCGCTCCAAGTGGCAACTTTAACCTGCGCGGCGGTCGTCGTTCACTAAAGAGGAATAGAAACATAACCAAAGCCAAGAAGACCAGCCTCGTGAGGACGTTTATAT
Source organism: Ephestia elutella (assembly GCA_018467065.1). Lineage (NCBI taxonomy): Eukaryota > Metazoa > Arthropoda > Insecta > Lepidoptera > Pyralidae > Ephestia > Ephestia elutella. Next base: position 9,299,035 of record CM031587.1, on the reverse strand, counting down.
GGGAATATTTCTGTGGATCTATGGAGAGACAGAAAATAGATGCTCTGGAGATGTGGTGCTAGAGAAGAATGCTTGTCGGTTTCGTGGGCCGAGTTTCGCACGAATGTCTCGATACTTCAATAGTACAATCTCGCATCCTCACTTTTTTCGGTCATGTTTCCCGGCGTGAAAATCAGTCCATACAACGCCTTGTCGTCCAAGGAAAGGTAGAAGGCACTAGACCTCGCGGAAGGTCACCCACCCGTTGAACTGACCAGATCAAGTCTGCCTATGGAGGGTCAGTTAACGAGTGCAGCATGATGACCTCCAACAGACAACGGTGGCGAAACGTCGTGAAGCGTATTACAGCTGCCCTTATCATATCAATACAACCACTCTGTCAAGAGCGTACTGCACAAGAAGAAGTATGCGACAGGAAGATCGGTTCAAAAAAGATGAAGTTTCATACAAACTTTCAACCCCTATTTTTAACCTTTAGGGGTACAAATTTTAAAATTCTATTATGGTGTTCTTATTTTTTATTACGTAAGAGCGTAAATATATAATTTCATGAGCATAACTTCAAAAATGACGAAGTTTCATACAAACTTTTACCCCCTTAGGCATATAATTGTGGGCGTCTCCCACTTATTCTTATTTTACTTACTAGTTATTACTAGAATTACAATACTTAAGTTATTGCATATAATTATTACTTAAAGTATTTTACATAATTATTACTTAAAACTACTTATATAACTATAACCTAAAACTATTTAAATACCTAACTATAACTATATAACTATTCTATAAATCACAAAATCACCAATAAAAATACTTACTTCCCTTGGACTAAAAGATCGCTGACTAGCAATGCATCTGCATTAGGCAAGGATCACATTAGCTTAATTAGCCGCAAGCTGGTCGATCTTATCTTACGGTATACTAACGTTTAATACTTAAATATACTATCAATACTTATATACATAATTACTACATACTTAAATAATATAAATCGCACATTTATTTACTTAAGTCATATGTTATTCATAAGCTCAATCATATTGTGTAGACCTGACTATTCAATGAGCCACTAGCTTTATACGGACTTCGAGCGCTATACCTACGCGAGCTTAGACGCGAGTTTGCCGAGACGGGTGAGTCAGTACGAATCTACGGTCGGACGCAAAGCTCGTGTCGCCCGTCGCTTGCGCATCTCGCGAATATTTCATACGTTTCTATTAATGCTATGACATTGAAATTGTTGAGTGATTGCACCTTTCTTTCTTTCTTGCATTTCCTGTTATCCGCTGTGTTCATATATAATTCTCTGTCGCTTGTGCACCTTCCTTCTCTGTGTGTAGTGCTAAGTTACGCATTAAATAGTGCTTCCTGCATCTACGGCTTTTACTGCTACGCACCCTACACGCCCTACACCGAAGCTCATCGTTTCTGGAGCCAACAAGCAGCTAAGTACTAGTATTAGTCCAGGAGCTATACATCACGCTTTCACAAGATACCGGCAGTGCTGGTAGCGAAGCTAGTGTACCCCACATGGAAGCACCCATAACTGGTGACCCCGAGAAAAAGGCCACGATGAGCGACGATAGCAGCGATTCAGCTAAAACGGCAACATCGCGTAATGGCGGTGCATCTAACGTTACAACGCGCCGCAAAAAGCGCAGTACCGGCGACGACACACCAGGCACCCGGAAATATAACCTAAAGGTACCAGCTTTTTCACCGGACGATCCGGAAATATGGTTCGCCCTTCTTGAAGGTCAGTTTGAAAATTTTGGGATAACTGAAGATAATATAAAATTTAACAATGTTATTAGCAATTTAGACATCGTGCATGCCAAGGCTGTCAAGGACCTGATTGTCAATCCTCCGGCTAAGAAGCGTTACGAGAAGATCAAGAGTGAGCTGATAAAACGTCTTTCCGCTTCCCACGAGAGAAAGGTAAAGCAATTACTCACTCACGAAGAGCTCGGAGACAGGAAGCCTTCTCAATTTCTGAGGCATCTCCAGGATTTAGCCGGCCCAGCCGTACCAGAAGAATTCATCCGGACGATTTGGAGCAATAGGCTGCCGAGTAATATCCAAACAGTCCTAGCATCACAGCCTTCGCACACACTTGACCAATTAGCTGACCTGGCGGATAGGATTCAGGAAATAACGTCACCCTGCAATGTAGCTGAGACTTCTACACGCACAGGTAGCGATAATTCTTCTAGTGAGATCGCCGAACTGAAGATGATGGTCGAACGCCTTGCGATGAAGCTTGATGAGCATACGCGTGCGTCACATGACTCGGGTCGACGTTCGCGAGCTCCGCGACGCCGTTCGTCCTCTCGTACTAGAACTCGATCGAACTCCAGTTACCGCAAGTTCCCTGTTTGTTGGTACCATCACAAATTCGGTCCAAAAGCTGCCATTTGCACCAAGCCCTGCGACTACCACATGGCGGGAAACCCTACGGGCAGTCGCTGATGGCGACTGACGATTGCCCAACTGCAGCAAGTCGCCTGTTCGTCACGGACCGTAGTTCTAACACGAAATTCCTGATAGACACTGGAAGTGATTTGTGCGTTTACCCTCGGTCAGTGCTTTGTGAAAGTCGTGCTAAAACAAATTATCAGTTATGTGCAGCCAATGGAACGAACATAGACACTTTCGGTTTTATAGATTTAAATTTAAATTTAGGCCTAAGGCGTAATTTTCCTTGGCGTTTTGTTGTCGCTAATGTTACTAAACCTATCATAGGCGTAGATTTTCTTAGTCATTATAACCTAATTGTAGACGTTCGTAACCAACGATTAATTGATAATACTACAACTTTAACTTCAAATGTATGTTCCGCTAAAGTTGATATTCATTCTGTTAAAATTGCGACAGGCGACACTTGTTTTCATAAAATTTTAGATAAATTTCCAGAACTTACTCGCCCTTCAGGCAAACCATCGACTCCGAAGCACGAGACGGTACATTATATCAGGACCACCCTGGCCCTCCCGTATCATGCACTCCCCGGAGACTCGCCCCCGATAAATTGAAAATTGCTAGGGCCGAATTTGAACTTATGCTCAACAATGGAACAGCCCGACCCTCCCAAAGTTCTTGGGCCTCGCCGTTACATCTAGCACCTAAAAAGGATAACGGCTGGCGGCCCTGTGGCGATTATAGGATGCTTAATGCACGGACCATCCCAGACCGTTATCCTATTAGGCACATCCACGATTTCGCCCATTCCATTGCTGGATGCAAAGTGTTTTCGACCATCGATCTGGTTAAAGCATATAACCAGATCCCTGTTTGCGCGGAGGATATACCGAAAACGGCGATCACCACGCCGTTCGGACTATTTGAATTCCCGGTCATGACCTTTGGGCTAAGAAACGCTGGGCAGACTTTCCAGCGTTTCGTTGATGAAATGGTGAGAGGCCTAGATTTCGTTTATGCCTATCTTGACGATTTTTTAGTGTTTTCACGTAGCGAAGAAGAGCACGAACACCATCTACGTCAACTTTTTACCAAGATGGAGACATATGGCGTCCTTATAAACGTCTCTAAGTGCGTTTTTGGCGCAAAAGAAGTCGCATTTCTAGGGTATAGCATCTCCGAGAATGGCACTAAGCCCTTGGAAGTCAAAGTAGAAGCTATCTCGAATTTCCCTCCACCTAAGACCGTCAGACAACTCAGGCGTTTCCTAGGCATGGTAAACTTCTATCGAAGATTTTTACCCAACGCCGCCGTTATTCAGGCTCCTTTAAATGCCTTATTGTCTGGTTCCGTTAAGGCATCTCATCCCGTCAACTTGACCGGTGACACTCTTACCGCCTTCGAAAAGTGTAAGGAACTGCTTTCTAATGCTGCGTTACTGGCTCACCCAGACTGCGAAGCTAAACTTGCGCTGGTAACAGATGCATCTGATTTGGCTCTGGGTGCAGTTTTGCAGCAATTGCATAACGGTGCTTGGCAACCCCTCGCGTTTTTCTCGCGAAAACTGAGCCCATCACAGCAAAAATACTCGCCATATGACCGCGAGTTATTTGCCATATACGAAAGTATAAAATACTTTCGTCATATGTTGGAAGCGAGGCATTTTGTGGTCTATACAGACCACAAACCCCTTAGTTTTGCTTTCCGAGAACGAAAAGCTAACTGCTCGCCTCGCCAATTCCGTCATCTAGATTTTATTGCGCAATTCACGACCGATATCAGACACATTTCAGGCAAAGACAATGTTGTCGCCGATACATTGTCCCGTGTCGATGAACTGCGAATGACGATTGGCCTAGACGTACTTGCTCAGCATCAAGCTTCTGATCAAGAATTGTTGCAATACCTTGACGGTGAATTTTCACTCCGTCTCGAGAAGGTGAAAGTCGCGGATTGTGGTACGGAGATATATTGTGATTTAAGTACCTCATCGCCAAGACCCTTTGTACCGCAACCTTTGCGAAGACAAATTTTCGACAGCCTTCATGGTCTTAGTCACCCGGGCATAGACGCAACTACTAAGCTGATTGCTGAACGCTTTGTCTGGCCCGGAATGCGTAAAGAGTGTCGAGAGTGGTCACGACAATGTATTGCATGTCAACGAGCAAAAGTAAATCGTCATGTGTCTTCTCCTTTGGGCACATACGAACTCCCTCGTGCTCGCTTCGCCTTTATACATGTTGACATAATTGGCCCACTCCCACCATCTCAAGGCTACAAGTACTGTCTGACAATTGTAGACCGCTTTACACGTTGGCCTGAAGTTACACCTGTTTGTAATATATTGGGTAAAACTAAACGCAGGCGTTTCCTGTTATCGCCGCCAGGCGTTTTGGGGTTCTCACATTGCTCGTGCGAATGGCTCGCGGACGGTCGCCATTGTCCCATGCGATATCGGTTTGATTTTAATACGCGGAGCGGTCTCGCGTCTTTTGCTTGTTGTTTAGTTTGAGTGATAATTGTGAATTTCCTGTTTGTTAAATAACTATTGAATTTGTGTTTGAGAAAAACTCTGTTATTGTGACTTTTTCTTGTGAGAGGTGAAACGTGGCTGGCTGTTCACATCTGACTGTTCCCGAGTGAAACTACGGGAAGAAATCTATTTAGTTGTCCTGGGGAATTGAGATCTCAAGGGTTAGGTAGGGTGATTAGGAATTCCCCCTTCCCGAAGACACTCAAGTTTGGATCCGAAGAGAAAGAAGATTTAATTTGGTAAGTGTTCAATTGTAGTTAATTTATAGGTTAGGTTATCATATAGGGCCCTGTAGCTCCCTTCATAAGCTACGGTGGTAGCAGACTGCGTGAAGTTAGTTAGGTTTTAGTCGGGCAAACGTGGTGCCGCGTGGAGATTTTTTCCCGGTACTTATTTTTACCGGTGGTTTTTTCCCGGTGAAGTTCCGGTACAGAATTCTTCCCGCCGCTTCGTTTGTCCGGATTCGCTCTGCGCACATTTTCTGGCAGCAGAGCGTAGTTGCTCTGCACATTTTCTGGTAGCAGAGCGTAGTTTATCTACCCTCTATTTGTTCGTTTGTAAAAAATAATTAATTGTTTGTAAAAATTATTAGATTTTTCTTAGTTTGTTTGTATAAGAATATTTGTAACCTTTTTTGTATTTGTTTGCGGTTTGTACCGTGCGTTCCGGGTTTGTGCCATTCTCATACCTACCGCGGTTCTTCGTGTAGTTGCTTGATTTTGTTGTTTTTTATTTACCTTTTGTTATTTTTTGTTTGTGACTTGACGCGATGGCGAAGGCCTCCAATGCTAGGGCGACACTCGCCAACGAATTGAGATGGTTTGTGACGGCCGGAGGACTCCTGTCCCGGAAGGACAGGGAGGGCGCCATACTGCTAAGAGCGGATCACCTCCACTCACGATTGATTAGCGCGGAAGCGGCCATGGCGGCGCTTACCGAAGCCGATCTTACCCCGGAGGCCTACGCAGGTCACATGGCGGACATGGACCAGATCCTGAGTCTGCACGATGATATCGCGGAGGCGGTGACCGCAATAAGGGCGAGACAGGCTGGCGGACCAGCCCCTCGCACACCTGTTAGACAGGAAGGACCAGCGGTTACTGGTCGGCTCCCCACCCTTCAGCTGTCCCACTTTGGGGGTAGGATGGAGGAGTGGGTAGCATATAAAAATATGTTTGAGTCCCTGGTCGTAGCACGACAGGATTTGTCGAAGGCCCAGAAGATGGCCTACCTCCTCTCCACTCTTGAGGATGAAGCGCGGTCGCTCATCCAGCACCTCCGGGTGGAGTGACGACCAGTACGATACGGCTTGGGAGTTATTGAACTCCCGCTACCAAAACTTACGTTTGTTAGCGGATGCGCACGCCGCACAGTTGATGGCCCTGCCCAAGGTGGCCAACAGGGCACAGTTGCGCCTGCAGTTGCTCACGCCCGTTACAGTGGCCTGTAACGCGCTCCGCACACTGGGGCTGCCGGTGGACCAATGGTCTTTTTTGTTGGTGCACATTGTATTGGGCAAATTACCCAATGACATCCGCTCGCGATTTGAGCGCGAGAATGCGGAACGGGATAGCACCACCCTACCAACATTCACTGACTTGGTGAAGTTGTTGGAGTTTGAGGCACGGGCGGCTGAGAATACCATGACGGACTCAGCGCCATCCAGAGCGCCTGAACGTAGGCCCCAACAGGGACGGCAACCGCCACCGCGTGGAGCTGGTGTGCGGGTTGCACACACGGCAGCAGTCGCGGGGGACGCGGACTGCCTGCAATGTGGCCGGATGGGCCACAGCCTGCTGCAATGCAGGGACTGGCAGAGACTGCCAGTACAAGATCGGCGCCGCATGGCAAGGCGGCATGAACTTTGCTTTTACTGTTTGGGCAGTCACTATGCACGTGACTGTCCCAGAGCCATACCATGCAGTGCATGCCGTGGGCTGCACCACGTGATGCTCTGCATGAACCGGAACGGGGATGGCCCCCGGTTGTTGAGGCAGGGGTCCCCTATGGGCGGGGGCGCTCCTGCGCGAAGCCCTCCACCATCGGACGGAGGACGCGGCTTCGCTCGTCGCACCCCCTCGGGAGGGGGTCGCGTACCTGCGCGGGTCTTGGCGGACCGGGACCACGCGCCCCAAGGTCGTGGCCAGTATGTGACTGGCCAGGCCCCGGATAGGGCCCCCATGGGCGGGGGCCCTAGATCGGACGTGAGAGTGGGGACACCCCCCTCCACGCGGGTTACCAATGCCCAACACATGCAGCCGCAGCGGTTTTCTCCGCCGCTGCACGAGTACCCACGGCTGGAGTACCACCCGCCGTACCATATGTATGGCCGGGCCGCGGGTTCTGCCCCCCCCTCAGATGGGGATGTGCACTCGCCCGCCAGATTATCCGGGTCAGTGGCGCGCCCCTGGTTTGGAGAGAGTGGGGAGCCCGTAACTAGCTTGCTCCCTTGCTGGGACAGAGCCGCGGACGGTTCTGCTCCCTACCGCGGTGGTCCGCGTATGGGGTCGTGGGGAAGCCATTAATTTGAGAGCTCTGTTGGACTCAGGGGCTCAAAGCAGTTTGGTTACCACTCGAGTGGCACGCCAGTTAGGTTTAGTCGTGGAAGACTCGCCTGTGCCACTTCTTGGAGTTGGTGGCATACAAGTGAAGTGTCTGACGGGCCAGACACTTGTCACCTTTTCTTCACTGAAGTCCTCCACAATGAGGATCACGACTTCGGCTATCGTAATGGATACCATTGCGGGTTGGCACCCCTCGACAGACATACCGCCGGGTGTGTTGTCTTTGGTTTCGGGTCTGGATTTGGCCGACCCCTTTGTCTTTCATCCCGGCCCAGTGGACCTGCTCCTGGGCTCGGACGTATTGGGTTGGATTTTGTTGGGTACCCAGAAGGCTCTGGGTTCGTCTTCACTGATGGCAGTGTCTACGATTTTTGGTTTTGCCCTGATGGGCCCTGTGTTTGATAATGGCACCGCGGAGGAGCCACCGGTTGTCGCATCTGCGTCCTTGGCCAAGACCATGCAAAGGTTTTGGGAGGTGGAGGAGCCACCTATGAGTTCCAGGATGGATCCGGAACACGCTGAGTGCGAAGCCCTTTTTCGATCGACCACGGAGAGGTTGCCCTCCGGTCGGTTTGTAACTAGGTTACCTTTTGTTGCCTCTCGTCCTAGCCTAGGGCAAAGTAGGGCGCTTGCGGAGAAACGACTGCTGTCCATGGAGCGACGCATGCAGCGTGACCACGTACTTCGCGATAAATATATTGAATTTATGCGCGAGTACGAGGATTTGGGTCACATGTCTCCGGCTCGAGTTGATTGGAGCTCAACTGAGCATTATTTTTTGCCCCACCACGCGGTGGTGAAGGCCTCAACAGGCAAATTGAGGACCGTCTTCGATGGGTCCGCACCCACTTCGAACGGGGTTTCGTTGAATCTGTGTTTACATTCGGGTCCCAAATTGCATAGGGACATAATTGACATCATCTTGAACTTTAGAAGACATCAAGTGGTTTTTGGTGCGGACATCCGGATGATGTTCCGCCAGACAGTCATACATCCTGAGGACAGGCGATTCCAGTTGATACTCTGGCGTGAGCGCCCTGAGGATCCTGTGACGGTGTATGAACTCAACACAAACACGTATGGTTTGAAATCTAGTCCCTATATCGCCATCAGATCATTGCTTGAATTGGCAGAGCGGGAACGGATCCGCTTTCCCCGTGGGGCTTCCGTGCTGTCACGTGACTTGTATGTTGATGACGTGTGCACCGGAGCCCAAAGTATTGAGGAGGCCCTCCTACTGCGGGATGAATTGATTGAAATATTGAAGACAGGTGGCTACGAGCTACGTAAGTGGTTGTCTAATGAGCCTAAAGTTCTAGAAGGGATCCCGGAGGATCACCAACAGAACCCTCACCTGTTTGAGGATGTGGATGATCCCAACAGGATAGCGGTGCTGGGCATGCAGTACCAGCCGCTAACCGATATTTTTACATTCCAAGTGGACTTGGAAATACCAAAGGTCTGGACTAAGAGAACGGTGTTGTCCGTAATAGCCCGTATGTTTGATCCAAGCGGTTGGATCAGTCCAGTGATATTCTCTGCAAAGTGTCTTCTTCAGAGACTTTGGACTTTGGGCGTCTCGTGGGACGAGCCGCTGTTTGGCTCTCCATTGGATGATTGGCTCGAGTTGTTTTCATCGATTAAGGAAGTCAATCGGATTGCCTTGCCTCGTCGAATATTGCCCCCGGGAAATATCGAGCCAGCCTGCATGGCTTTTGTGACGCGTCGGAGCGAGGCTACGCCGCGTCAGTCTATATGCGGACAGTTGACGCCGATGGCCGGGTCAATGTCTCGCTTTTGTTAGGGAAGAGCAAGGTCGCCCCCATCAGGACTAGGCTGACTATTCCCAAGCTTGAGTTGAGTGGAGCTCACCTTCTCTCTAAATTGTTGCATCACGTTGCCAGTGAGCTGGCGGCCACGGTCGAGATACGAGACATCTTCGCCTGGTCGGATAGCCAGGTCGCGCTTGCATGGTTGCGCGCGGCCCCACATACCTTGGAGGTTTTTGTGGGAAATCGGGTTTCCCAAATCCAGAATATCGGAATTGATATAACATGGAGACATGTGCCGGGAGAGCTTAACCCAGCGGACTGTGCCTCCCGAGGTTGTACGGCACCAGAATTGGTGTCACACCCGCTCTGGTGGGGTCCAGAGTGGCTGATGGGATCAGAAACATCTTGGCCTGTCTGTCAGACAGATGTTACTTCTTTGAGTTTGACTGGGCTTCGTGTACATGCTGTAGTCGCTGAGACGACGTCGGAGCCGGATTGGCTACTTGCTCGGTATAGCAGCTTGGATAAGCTTCTGGGTGTTACCAGTTGGATTAAGCGTTTCATACATAATTGTAGAAACCCACAGGCAAAGCGGTTGGAGCCGATTGCAGGTGCAGAAGAGCGCCGGAGCGCATTGTTGCATTGGGTCCGTGTCGTGCAGACCGGACGGTTTGAGTCAGAGCTTCATATTTTGCGCGACGGACGCGCTAAGTTGAAGGGCGCGGTCGCTCGTTTGAACCCGTACATCGACTCGGATGGGCTTCTTCGGGTTGGAGGCAGGCTCCGGAAGGCGGATCTTCCATATGAGACTCGCCATCCTCTGTTGTTGCCCAAGGGCGGACCCTTGGTGCAGCTTTTGGTGTCTGATCGACACATTCGTAACGCCCATGCTGGGTGCAATGCTTTGTTGGCTATTTTGCAACGCGAGTTTTGGATTTTGTCTGCCCGAAGAGCAATCCGTAGCGTTCTGTTTCGATGTATTGCATGTTATAGGTTGAAGGCATCCACGATGCAACCACAGATGGGTGATTTGCCCGCTGATCGAATCCGACCTTCGAGACCGTTTGACGGCGTTGGAACCGATTTTGCCGGTCCCTTTTCGATCAAGGCTTCTCCCTTTCGTAATGCCCGTATTGTGAAGGGCTATTTGTGTGTATTTGTTTGTTTGGCCACCAAGGCTGTCCATTTGGAGGTGGTATCGGCTCTGACTACGGAGGCCTTCGTCGCCGCGTTGGATCGCTTTGTTTCGCGTCGAGGTCTACCTTCCCTTATTAGGTCTGACAATGGCACAAACTATAAAGGAACTGTAAATTATCTTAAGGATGTTTCTGTGTTTATTGATAAAAATTGTACTAGTTTAAGTCAAATTGCTGCCCAAAGGGGAATAACCTGGAAGTTTAGTCCCCCAAGTTGCCCCCATTGGGGAGGGATTTTTGAAGCGGCTGTGAAATCCGCAAAGACCCACCTCCGCCGCATTATCGGAGAAACGGCTCTAACTTTTGAAGAGCTGGCCACAGTGTTTTGTAAAGTTGAGGCGGTCCTCAACTCTCGTCCTCTCTGTCCGCTATCTCCAGATCCAAATGACTTGGAAGCTCTCACCCCTGGTCATTTTTTGGTGGGAGGGCCGTTGAATGCCCTGCCCGAATACCCGTGGAAGGATGAACGCGTATATCGGTTGTCGCGTTTTCAAATGTTGCAGCAAATGAGCCAGGACTTTTGGCGTCGCTGGTCGCTTGAATATTTGCATTTGCTGCAGCAAAGAGTGAAGTGGACAGACAGGACTGAGCCTCCCAGGGAGGGTGATTTAGTATTGTTAAAAGAGGCAAATTTGCCCTCATTGCTTTGGCGACGAGCTCGCATATTACGTTTGATTCTTGGCGGAGATGGCACTCCGCGTGTGGCTGAGGTGTTGGTCGACGGTTCGATTTTAAGGAGAGGTGTGACCTCTCTCGCCCGCCTTCCCGTAGAGTAAGCTAGCGGTCTGCTTCTCAGACCGGGACGGGGGGATGTTTGTAATATATTGGGTAAAACTAAACGCAGGCGTTTCCTGTTATCGCCGCCAGGCGTTTTGGGGTTCTCACATTGCTCGTGCGAATGGCTCGCGGACGGTCGCCATTGTCCCATGCGATATCGGTTTGATTTTAATACGCGGAGCGGTCTCGCGTCTTTTGCTTGTTGTTTAGTTTGAGTGATAATTGTGAATTTCCTGTTTGTTAAATAACTATTGAATTTGTGTTTGAGAAAAACTCTGTTATTGTGACTTTTTCTTGTGAGAGGTGAAACGTGGCTGGCTGTTCACATCTGACTGTTCCCGAGTGAAACTACGGGAAGAAATCTATTTAGTTGTCCTGGGGAATTGAGATCTCAAGGGTTAGGTAGGGTGATTAGGAATTCCCCCTTCCCGAAGACACTCAAGTTTGGATCCGAAGAGAAAGAAGATTTAATTTGGTAAGTGTTCAATTGTAGTTAATTTATAGGTTAGGTTATCATATAGGGCCCTGTAGCTCCCTTCATAAGCTACGGTGGTAGCAGACTGCGTTAAGTTAGTTAGGTTTTAGTCGGGCAAACGTGGTGCCGCGTGGAGATTTTTTCCCGGTACTTATTTTTACCGGTGGTTTTTTCCCGGTGAAGTTCCGGTACAGAATTCTTCCCGCCGCTTCGTTTGTCCGGATTCGCTCTGCGCACATTTTCTGGCAGCAGAGCGTAGTTGCTCTGCACAACACCAATGGAAGATATGACCGCCGAAACCGTTGGAAAGGCATTAATATCGTGGATATCCAGATTTGGATGTCCCACTGATATAGTCACCGATCGCGGTCGACAATTTGAATCCACGCTCTTCCAGTATTTGGCAAGAATGATCGGATTCAAACACCGTAAAACGACCGCCTACCATCCGGCGTGTAATGGTTTAGTAGAACGCTTTCACCGCCATCTGAAGGCCGCCATTATGTGTTATGCGGACTGCAATTGGGTAGACACACTACCATTGATACTCCTGGGTATCAGAGCGGCTTACAGAGACAGCTTAAAAGCTTCTTCGGCCGAGCTGGTGTACGGTGAACCCTTACGTCTCCCAGGAGAATTTTTTCCATGCATCAAACCCAGACTCTCTGGATTTGACCGACTTCACATGTCGCTTGCGGCAGTTTGTAGCTAAACTACGACCAACTGCAGCCGCGCAGACATGCAAAGGACAAAATTTTCATTTACAAGGATTTATCTACCTCGAGTCACGTCTTTCTCAGGACTGATGCATTGCGCGGTGCTTTGCAGCCGCCTTACACTGGCCCGTATGAAGTGCTCGAAAGAGGAGACAAAACTTATAAAATACTTGTCAAGGGTAGAAGTGTCACAGTTTCAATAGACCGCCTGAAACCGGCCTATTTACTAGTTGATCCGTCCCCTCCTTCTGTCTTAACTCCTAATCTTCAAGATGAACCCCCTCCCACGAGTAGTCGTGCAGCTGACCCCATCCCAAAAGCTAAGGATAGCCCGCTGCAGGATCAAGTAAAGAAGACGCGATCTGGACGAATCGTTCGGTTTCCTAATTTCTTTCGCCCGTAGTAACGGTCTCCGGGGGGGAGTGATGTGGGCGTCTCCCACTTATTCTTATTTTACTTACTAGTTATTACTAGAATTACAATACTTAAGTTATTGCATATAATTATTACTTAAAGTATTTTACATAATTATTACTTAAAACTACTTATATAACTATAACCTAAAACTATTTAAATACCTAACTATAACTATATAACTATTCTATAAATCACAAAATCACCAATAAAAATACTTACTTCCCTTGGACTAAAAGATCGCTGACTAGCAATGCATCTGCATTAGGCAAGGATCACATTAGCTTAATTAGCCGCAAGCTGGTCGATCTTATCTTACGGTATACTAACGTTTAATACTTAAATATACTATCAATACTTATATACATAATTACTACATACTTAAATAATATAAATCGCACATTTATTTACTTAAGTCATATGTTATTCATAAGCTCAATCATATTGTGTAGACCTGACTATTCAATGAGCCACTAGCTTTATACGGACTTCGAGCGCTATACCTACGCGAGCTTAGACGCGAGTTTGCCGAGACGGGTGAGTCAGTACGAATCTACGGTCGGACGCAAAGCTCGTGTCACCCGTCGCTTGCGCATCTCGCGAATATTTCATACGTTTCTATTAATGCTATGACATTGAAATTGTTGAGTGATTGCACCTTTCTTTCTTTCTTGCATTTCCTGTTATCCGCTGTGTTCATATATAATTCTCTGTCGCTTGTGCACCTTCCTTCTCTGTGTGTAGTGCTAAGTTACGCATTAAATAGTGCTTCCTGCATCTACGGCTTTTACTGCTACGCACCCTACACGCCCTACACCGAAGCTCATCGTTTCTGGAGCCAACAAGCAGCTAAGTACTAGTATTAGTCCAGGAGCTATACATCACGCTTTCACAAGATACCGGCAGTGCTGGTAGCGAAGCTAGTGTACCCCACATGGAAGCACCCATAGATTTTCCAAATTTCCTCTCTTAGTGCTCACTTACGTCACATGAGGGACTTTTGTACAAAATTTCCTGTGGCTTGTTATTAAAATAATAGGAGATAAATATGATGTTCGTATTCATATTATACAGTAACACAGAATAGTTAAAATGTGGTACTATTTATAGGTATTTCCCATTGAATATTTTGATGTGTCACTCTAGGTGGGTACCTACGTAATAATCGTTTGTGATAATACATAAAAAAAAATTTTTTACAATATTTAGTTTTCACCCGGTCAATGGGTGGTTTGGGTGGATTGAAATGGGTCGTAACTGGGTTATAACCCAGTCTCGGGTTTTAATCCGGGTGGTTACCCATCTCTAGGTACAACTGACGAACAAATCGCGCGCGCCGGTCGAGACCCGCCCAACCCCGGTACGCACCGCATAGACCGATATATCGCCTACTGCGCAGCTTAAGCGCCAGCGGCCAAATTACGTGACGGCAACTATATTTTAGAATTTTGCTTTTTAGTATTTTTTTGTCAAATTTTAAAACGGTCACACTGAAAGAAAGGCTCAATAAAAACAAAACCTTCAAAACAAATAGGTACGGTACCTATAATGAGGGATTTTCCGTGACACAAATTAAAAAAAGAAATAGTTCCAGATGACTTCATAGATGGCGCTTAGTAAAAGGCGAGAGAAAAAGTTCCATACAAAAAGCAAAAAGTTCACGGGATTGGCATTTAAAAAAAATAAAACTTAGTAAAGAAAACAACTAAAAAGTATCTATATTGTGATTTGTGCAACTGTCAAATTTTTTTTCTGCCTCTGGTTGACAAGAAAAAGCGCACCATATAGGTTCAGCCATTATTACGACTCGGCTTTCATAAAACGCTACATATCTGTTGAGACTTTTTTTATACTGATTTTTTTTTTCTTAATTAGCTGTCAGAAAAATCGCTCATTGGGCCGAAACCTAAACTCCCGTATGACAGGTGTCATCAGGGTCAAGCCCACGAAGTTCCGAATTTTTAAAAAAATCTATGCGCGGAAATATAGTACTTGAATTTCCGGCTTGCCCGTTTAGGGACTTCCATTGCATCCGTCTACAATAAATCGATAGTGAAAATGTAAAAAAAACGCGATACATCGTTTAATTTATCGATTTATTTAACAAGGTTTTTAAATACTGGACATAAAAATTATTGGGTTTTAAGATTTAAAATATTTAACATTAAAGTAATACAAAAAAAGAAAGAAAAAGGGACAAGAATTCACATAATCGTATCAAATCATGACATCAAGTAGATAATATTATTCACAATGAATTTATTATCCATGTTATTGTCGATGACAGCGACTCTGATTCAGGTTCAGACTTCTGATTAATAAAAATAATTATTTTATTTCGATATGTTTTTTTACGTAACACCAAATAATCGCATCGATTCGTGTTTAGGTACATCACTATTATTGTCAAAGTGACATACGTCATACGGGAGATTAGGTTTCGGCCAGATTATATTAAAACTGATCTTGCTGATCAATCAAAACAAAAGTTGAGGTTTAATTTAAGCCTTCCTTGAGGCCGTAGTTATTACATATATGCTCTTTGCTTGAGGCTTTAGTTTTTTGTTTCTCTCCATTTGTTTGTATTAGGATACCTACATTATTTAATGAGTGCCAGTGCGTTTAGGTTGTAACCATTTCTTAGTGTAAATCAAAATAATTAAAACGTAGTGATTATATTACATGCTCTTTGTAAAACACAAATTACACAATAGACCAAACAGTTTCAAGAACTCTGTTGAAAACAAGTTACAATATATAGTACTCGAAATGCCTGACGCAGTAGCTGCCTGTCGCGTCTGTCTGGCGGTGGACGTGCGGCTGTTGCCCATCGCCGGCTCGCTGCAGCTGGTGTACGAGAGGATCACCAACAATGCGGTTAGTACCTATAACCTCTGCCAAATTATGCTCATTTACATGCAATAAATACATTCGCTGTAGAAGAATTTGTGTTTCTCTATTGTATTGTGAACATTTCAGCTGCACACGGCTGACGGGAGGCCCGTGGCGGCGTGTTATATCTGCCACGCTCAGCTCAACAAGTGCCTCAAGTTGATGCGGACTTCTGCTCTGGCAGAGAATGTGCTGAACGATATATTGCACAGACAGTCTGAGGTAATCTTTTATCACTTGTACAGTGTCATGTTCTGCTAACAATATAGATTAATTGGGGGTATGAAGCAATGAGCCAACTGCAACTGAAACACTAGAGGCCAGCAAACAATAAAAGTTATCAAACTAATTGACCTGAATCGACTTTACTGAATAATAATTTTTGAATCTTCTTCAGTTGCAAAATTCAATGCACAGAAGTTCTGTCTCTGCCTTCTTGGTATACTTAGGCACCAATCATGAACACTTAATGTCTATTATTTTAGATTATGTTAGTCGCTATCTCATTTTCCAATGTTTGACATTGAATGAATGAGAACACATATTTTAACATTCCTTGTATGTAACATATTTTTAGGCTGTGTTTTTACTATAATACCTAAATCTAAGTAAGTTATGACATCATCAAGATGTAAAGAATTCAGTTTTGTTGTTTATGTCTGTAAATGTGTTGTATTTGTATACTTCTAGATAACACAAGGATCGATTTCCCTGATAGACCGTGAGGCTCACCGACTGTGTTGGTCGCTAACGTACTCCAGAGCTGAATATTACAACACAGAAGTACCAGCCCCTGTTGAAGTCAAAGCTGAGCCAGAGTCAGATGTTACCGATACTAGCTTTGAAAATGAGGAATTTGAAAAATTGGATGGTATGGTACTTTTCTGATGCTCATCCAATGGATTTCTTTTAAATATGTGTTGTGTATGTTTTGTGTTGAAATATGTTATGAAAAGTGTGTTTGTAGGTTCTCCGCAGGGAGCAGACAGGTGTGATACGCAATGCTACTCTGATGTAGACGACCCTGTCAGTCTATCACAGTGCGTTGTAAAGATAGAAGCTATAGACGAGCGAAAACTAAGGAAAGGTATGCTTTTCTTTGTTTCTGGGCCTCCATTGGATTTGCTCTCCTAGCTAAATGTCAATGTTGTATAATATAAGAAAGAAAATCATTTACAGATGTTTCTCCAGCACAATCATCTGCTGCTGACGAACAGAAACAAGCTGAAAGAAGCACAACCAACAGGAACCAGCGCAAGTCTCAACGACAGTCAACAACTCGGACTGCTCAGGGACCCCACCAGTGTAATGTTTGCCTGCGAAGGTTTAAATATCCTTCACAAATGATGATACATCATAGAACTCACACTGGGGAGAAACCATTCCAATGTGATGTTTGTGATAAAAGTTTTAAACAAAAGACTCATTTATTACGCCACTTGAGAACTCACACTGGGGAGAAACCATTCCAATGTGATGTTTGTGATAAAAGTTTTAAACAAAAGTCTAATTTATTACTACACTTGAGAACTCACACTGGAGAGAAACCATTCCAATGTGATGTATGTCAAAAAGCATTTAATTGTAAAAGTACATTATTACTTCACATCAGAACACACACAGGAGAGAAACCATTTCAATGTAATGTTTGTGATCATCGTTTTATTCAAAAGTCTAGTTTATTGCAGCACCTGAGGACTCACACTGGAGAGAAACCATTTCAATGTGATGTTTGTGATCGTCATTTTAATCAAAAGTCTAGTTTATTGCAGCACCTGAGGACTCACACTGGAGAGAAACCATTCCAATGTGATGTTTGTGATCGTCATTTTAATCGAAAATCTACTTTATTACAACACTTGCGAATCCACACTGGGGAAAAACCATTTCAATGTGAGGTATGTCAACATCGGTTTAATGAGAAAAAAAGTTTGCTTAGACACTTGACAATTCACACTGGAGTAAAAAAGTTTCAATGTGAAGTGTGCCAATATCGGTGCAGTCGAAAAGATACTTTGTTACAACACTTGAGAACTCACACTGGAAAGGAAAGGGGTTCTAACTAAAACGTCTGCCAATGAGTAACCATAAAATAACAATAGATGGCGACATCGGAATGTAATACTTTATGGCCAGCCATGTCGGGAACAAATGTCTGGCCATGCCGCCACCGGCCGATCCAAGATGAGCTGGCCCTCGATTCTACAAATTACAAACGTACATATCGTCCCTAAGTTGTTTCAAAAGCCAAAGAAATCGTAATAAAACATCGAAGTCTTACAGAGACCTTGTCGCTTTAGTTCAATTCCTCGGATCTTAAGATACAACTGAGACACGACATCCTTTGTAATAAGCATTGAATTATAAATAAATATGGAAGTGTAACTCTCATACAACGAACGCTCAAATCTTGGTTCCATTTACGCAAACAAATGTGCCTAAATACAACAAGACACTCACACATTCTCATAGAAAAAGCTAGTACACGATTGGGCGCGTCAAGGTCACGGGGCGGGGTCAACACACCGCTTAACCGCCAGCGTCCATTTTACATGACGCAACCTGTACGCTGAAGATGCAACCGGGAATACAGAGTGCCGATGTGTAACAGTGTGACACATTGGGAACATCATCAGTCGTGTAATACTGTGACACATCGATATTCGTGTCTCAGTTTCACAAATCTTGGTATGACTCATCGGGAACAAACGGGTAGACAATTAAGTAGATGAGATCAAGAGAACAGCCATGACATTGTATGTTAGTATAGTCCAGGGCTATGATTCTAGTAAAAATTATCTACTTATAGTAAAAATTCATGTTGTTTTATTTATGATCCATTAGCCTTTGCCCACGACTCTTTCCCCGTGAAAACTAATAAACATCTCGGGTACTAAGCGGCGTCTGAGGTGTCTTTACAGGGCCAGTCCATACTAATATTACAAATGCGAAAGTCTGTTACGCTTTCACGGCTAAACCGCTGGACCGGTTTTGATGAAATTTGAAATGAATATAGTCAAATATAGGATTTTTTTTTTCAAAAAGCAACCCCTTGGGGTTGAAATGGGGGGGTCAAAGTTTGTAGGGAAAACATAGCAGATACTTATACTTTTAGCTGCGGGCGAAGCCACGGTGCAACAGCTAGTCATCAATACATATAGTAAAACTGTAACTGGTCTGTAAATAGAAGATATTTAAGAAAAAAACTAAGGGTCTTCATAGGGCCAATGGAAGCCTGTTGAAATTTAATTTTCTGTACGCTCAACACTGATATCTTAATGTGACAGACATCATTGTCATGTCAGTCAAGTAACGTCAATCGTTTTCTTTGACAGTTCACATAACCTTTAACTTACCTACTGTCTCCATCTTACTGTGTGTGTCGTCCACCATATATTGCAATGTAATCTACAGTATCATAACTAATTAGTGTACCTATATCAATTTAATCCATGATGTAAATGAAGAGATTGTTTTAGAATAAAACAAGAAGTACATTTCAAACAAAATAAGAGCTTTATTTTTGCATTCTTACTTAGTGACGTTTTCCCACCGGCCGCTGCCATTCGCCTGCTCAACAAAGCCAAAACCAATTTTTGTCTGTCTGTATGTTTGAACGCGCATCACGTAAAAACTACTTACCAGATGCGGTTTTCACTGTTGTATTGGTATTGTTGAAGGTCTAACTTAAAATGGCGACGATTTTACTATTACAAACGTTGTCGTGTCTCAAGAGCCTAAGAAATTGTAATAAAATGACAAGACTCTGTAAGACTTCTATGTTTTGTTAAGATTTCTTTGGCTTTTGAGACAACTGAGGCACGACATCTTCGTTTGTAATTTTGTAAAATCAAGGGCCTGGTGTAGGTTTCATATTGCCACGCCGCTACCTTACCTACCTACCACTTACCTATGAATAAGGGTTTGAACGTGCATCTCCCCCGAAGGGCCACATCCCTAAACGGTCATTTCGTTCGAATGATGATAGAAACAATAAATTACGTGCGGACGAAGTCGCGGGCAAAAGATATCGTAACTAATACGCTACGTGCCCAGACTGCTATTTTATGTACCTAATGTAGAGCGAAATTCCATAACATAATATCCTACTGGATTAAACTTTTATGTGGTTCTCAGTCGTAAATAAATAAAATTCGTTTAATTCAGATAACAAAGAAAAGACCCAAGGTTTAACTTGAAATCTGCAGTGGAAGTCTCTACAAATATACACTTGATTTTACTGAGATTTCGTTGGTGAAACGCCAATGACCTTACTTTAGCGCAAAATGCAAGTCGGGATCTTATTTTAACCGATATACAATAGCTCTAGCGATAAACGATAGCAATATTATTTAGAGTGACAAGAAGTGTCATTTGTCCTAATGTTGCCAGTAATTGAAAATTATTTTACTAAACTATGTTCTGAAATCGACGTAACGAAAAATAGAATTTTTGCGTCTTAATTTATATAGCAAAATGTAGTAAGTACCTACTGCCAAATATAATAGTAAAAAGAAAATACGAGAACTTAATGCTCATTCACCTCAGACGAAAGAAAAAGAAAAGATATGCATGATGACATACCTACAAAAAATCGTGCACATATTTTATAAAGCCGGCGCTAACAAAGGATTTGGCACAAAGATGGCCGCCTGCGCGTACTAATAATAGTGACAAAACATGGCGACCGACCGCATAACTACTGTTTGTATATAGATTGTTATGCCGGGTCTATTCTTTTTACACGACTGACCAAAACAGGAGTGTTATGTTTTCAGGGTTCACGTATGTAAGTATGTATGTAAGTTTCTTTATTCCACCATAAGTCCTGAACAGCTAAACATATTCCTCGCATTTCTCCGAGTGACATAGGCTATGTGAGTTGTCGATCGTGTTTTTATTTTTTAATAATAATTAGCTTGTTTACTTAGTCTATGTCACTCACTCAGATTTAAGACGTTGATATATTAGAATCATGGAAGTAGTAAGTACTTTGTACAACTGGAAGGTTCACTGAGACTAGAAAAGCGAGCCGAAAGAGAGGCTCGAAATCGTGGCGCGTCCCTTTCTGACGAGGTGACCATGTTAAACAAAATTCTTAGGACCAGTGAACCACATGTCACATGTCATGAGTCAGTGTGAAGGCAATTGAGCCTACTTTCGTGAGTTGTGTGTGAGTCAAAATTACGCTCGTTTGCGCTCTTACGCCCCTACAATTACGCTACTAGAAAAATATGTAGCTATTCCATAGGTTCAATCAAATATAGTACTATTTATAAACTACGTAAAATAATACTCAAGTTAAAAAAACGATTTATTTAATTACTTAAACGTTATTGTTTATTTTATTTACTTATTGGGGACGCCAGCGCAAGCTCCAGACGGGTGATCAGTCCACTCATGCCGGGACCATTTCACCCAATTCCCCGAGACCCGTATGTATAGGGTTTTGAGTCACCTGGTAACCCACGTTGGTGGCGACCCACTGAATCTACCTGTTACTTTGCAGGATTTTAATAACTGCCCTATTGTTATGTCGCTCAGATCATCCTCAGATAGGGCGTCTGAGCCCAATACTTCTCTCCTTGCAGCAGCGTAAAGCTAGTTTAATAATCCGCCCAGTAATCCTCAGGTTGGAAATGTAAGCTACATATTACGAGTTATTAGTTAATTTCCCACGAATCATCCCAATCCATTTTTTTCTTAATTCTATATTTGCGGTAATCTGAAAAAAAATCTTTGTTAGGATACATTTATTTTCTTTATAATTATTATGTAGTCACCCTACTACCAGAAATGAAAACTTACCCGTGGAAGGAAATCCCACAACCTGGGTATGATTTCTTTATTGCAACCTCTAATAGCACAACATTTATTAACCATTCTCAAACTCCAATAACAATTATTATTAAAAACAATTAAATTCACGCGCTACAGAAAAAAAGCAGCCATTTTGTTTAATTTGTGTTGCTAGTGTATTGCAAATATTTACTATTTCCATAACTAGAAAGTTTTTCATGCTATTACGCCCTTAGTACACCGACGCGTTCGCATGCGAAAGCGATTCGCTGCGAAACGCTTGCGATTACGAAACGTCTGCGATACACTGCCGGTTTTTATATGGCATGTTTTGTAGAATGAAATCAAGAATTTATATTTTAATATATTGGTGTATATTTTTGCACGTCGCATCGCATTGATTTCTGATTACATGACGCATTGCGAAGCGAAACATGACATTAGCGAATCGCCTACGTCGTCATTGTAACAGCTACTTCGCAGCTACGTGCGAACGTACTGATAAGGATGCAACTATACTAATCTCGCTTAGTTTGAACGAGACACACCATATCTGTGTACGAAACGCTCTCATCCAACTGACAAGTTTTTTGAAGTTTCGTTGCCGTATGCGAACGCGTGGGTGGACTAAAGGCGTTATTAAGTAACTAGCTGTTGCCCGCGGCTTCGCCCGCGTGAGCTTCGCTTAGATGAAAAATCTTTTTGTGTTCCAAACTGTAGACCTAAACTCCAGTACCTACTCAAAATTTCAGATCTCTGGTTATCCAATTATATTAGGTACTCGTAGTATAGTCACGCTGTTAAAATGAATCAAAAGTGATATTTCATTCAATAAACGATCTTCATCTGCTCGTTATCTACAATTTCCCGTGTACCAGCACTCCCACCTCGAGTCCCTCTTTGTCTTATCCCGTGTCCTGGCTATTTATACGTCAGTAGAAAATGCTCATTAGGTTGAACGACATTTGCTAAGGCCCCATTTCCATTTATTTTATAGAGTAGCTGGTCTTTTGGAGTTCTTCATCACTCATCAGGTTGAACGACTTTTGATAAGGCGCCATTTCCATATATGTAATAGTGTAGCTGGTCTCTTGGAATTCTTCATCAGATGATCCTGATCTTCGATTTTTATACGTCAATAGAAAATGCTCGTCAGATTGATAAACTTTTGCAAAGGTACCATTTCCATATTTCTTATAGTTTAGCTGTTCTGTTAAGGTTCTTCATCAGGTGTTCCAGTTTTCAAAATTAATTATAGCCTATATGTTGCCAGGCAGCTATACAACAAAAAAAAGTCCAGTAGTTTTTGCGTGATATGCGTACATACAGACAGACAGAAAGACAGACAGATAAAAAATTCAAAAAAAAATTTTTGCTTTCTATTATTCTTTTTAAGTGTCCCTCTATCTATTTCAGTAAAAAATACTGCATGTACAGACAAAATATTTTTACTGTTTTATTATATGTATAGATTTCTTCCAATATGTTGCCTAATGAATATGATTACAAGTAATAGCTGTATCTAGATGGTATCTAGTAAATAAATAAGAAATACTTACACAACGAATTTTCATTGATTCATTGTAAACGTTTTCTACTAAATAGAAGTAAATTCTTAACATAGCAACTGAGTGAAAGGGACACAATGACGGGAAAGTGATTCTCTTTCGGGCACGTTTTTTATTTTAACTATGATTATTTTAAAAACAGTACTATTGACTTCAACATTAAGTTCATTTTTGTTTGTCACGGATTTTGAAGTAAACCTTCCAGTTGTACAAAGGTACTTATTACTTCCATGATTAGAATAGAAGTCGTTCTTTTATATCAATCACAGAAGTAAATTTTTTTTTTAATATAAGCAGAAGGAACACAAATTTCACACACACACTGAAGATATTTGACAATATTTGCATCCTGTTCATGATAAGGACTGTCACATAACTCTGTCCCTTTCCTTCCTTAGCATTGCACTGTATTTCAATACGAACCACTACACTGAAAGATTTATCATCCAAGCCGGATTTTTCATGCGAAATGATCCTTAACTGTCATATTTGTTGTGTTGTCACAGTTGACATAAATATTTAAAATTATTTTTTACTGTTTTGTGCTTTTAAACTCAATAGAAATGATAAAATGCAACGTGTACAATGTGTGGAAGTGTTTCATAAAAAAATATTCGTGGAATATCGTTCCTTCGGTAAGCAATACATGTTTTTTTGACGTGCCCAATGATAATATACAATTTCGTGTTATTTTTGAAACAATAACCATTATTAGACTTTTGAATGCTATTTATCAGCAATATCATTATTTATTTTATAAAGTAGTGTATTAATTATAACCATTTCATAAGAAATACTACAAGTAATTTAATAATTTCGTAAATAGCATAGATCATTTGACAGATCCATTTTTGTTTACTATGGCTGGGCCGAATCTAGGCAAATATACGAATTTAGTACCTATTCTATAAAAATCTCAGGAATTCTTTCTTGAAGATTAAAATGCACATTTTATAAAAATACTGACAGTGAATTTTATTTCAGGACAAGGAAAATATGCCAGAAAATAATACCTCAAGAAAGAGAACTGTTATGGGGAGTATTTCTCTTACGTACTACGAGTACCAGGACAGTGAATGGACGCCAGCAACCATTAACAACATTGCAATGTTTCATTGCACGTGATTTTTAATAATTTAAAATAAATTTTATTGATTTAATGACTAGTATTTTTTCCCAAAAGGGATAGAATTTCCCATCATAAAAAGCTGATGCAGATCCGTCCGCATACCGCGCACGGCTTAAGATTCAGCGTCTCAAAATTTTTGGTTTTGCTACACTGTATCGAATATAATTAATTATCTTAGATCCGACCCTGTATTCTGTCGTTGTGTGAATAATAATCTTAGTGTGTGTTTTTGCCATGCAATTTCAAATGACATGTTCAGTCTGCTTACTATTATTATATGTCTGTGATATCAATGCACCAATTTGTTCGATTTGATTTTAATATCAAACGATGCATTGAAATAATATTTGTTTTTTTATTGATTCTTCATCTCTATGATTTAGGTACATTTAAATCGGACGAAGTACATGCATGCACTTTTGCAGTATGTAAGCATGGTTTCATTGCACAGCGTTCATAAAGAGTCATCAGAGAACACTATTTGCCTACCCTAAGAAAAACTTAAGTTGTTGTAACATAAAACTTTTTTCGCAGGTAATTTGCAAATTCCATTACTACCTATGTAAAACTTTATTGTACGGACGGAATAATATAAAGCCTATGTCCATAATAAAATACCATCAGTATTTGTGATTTTTTTTAAACTTCTAGTATTCACCGTTTTATTACCAAGAAAAAGAAACTAAAACTAATACGGCCGTTTTTTTTAAATAAATGAGAATAAAAATTAAACCAACACTTTTTAAAACTTTTACTATTCACCGTAAGTATTACCAAGAAAAAGAAACTAAAACTAATACGCCCGTTTTTTTTTAAATAAATCAGCATTAAAATTAAACCAACACTCATTATAGCAAAGTTAAATAATATTGTTAGGTAATAATAAAAACAGAGGTACAATATTGCACTCATAAAATCGCTTAGGGTAATTTCCCCATTTCCCCATAATTGGCAAACATTTTTAGAATGATAACTTTTCTCGTCCCAAACGTGGTTAGAGCTATCTTTAACTAGAATCCAATGTTTACCATAACGAAAACAGTATAACTTGCTAGTCCGGTAAAGTTAAGTTAGCGTACAATATTATTCGATATGGATAACTGTCCATCGGTGCGAGCAAACAGATTCTCTCTTGTAATTGGCTGGTCGCAACCCAAACCGCCAGTTGGAAGGAGATAATCGAATGCCGCGCGGGGCGATTTAAGGAAATACTTACAGTGCTCATCAGTGCTGTCATCTAGTACTAACATCGTAATTTAAAAATTTGTTAAAATTTCATGGAAATGTGCATTAAGATAATGTTATAAGTGTCAAATAATCAAGAAAACAATAAAATGAAATAAAAACTAATCCAAAACATGTGAAAGTATCAAAATACTATGAATTTACCTGTATCGCAATTGTGGTTACAGTTATCGGCGGCTCATATGAGGCCGATAGAATTCGTCGATTGTATTGTTAGCTATAACCGTAGATGCCTAAATTGACATTGGACAGACTTACAAATATGGTTATGAATGCTCGATAAAATCTTTGCGGCCTCTATTTTTTATTAAAAACTGTGAACTTGGTGTTTATAGTTTGTTAATATGATATTTTGGTTCATTATTGATGTGATAGTTAAGGATTTTGTATATTATATCGCCTCAAGAAAATTGCTACGAAAAGAAAGTAAGTTATTGCAAGCGATTATCTCAATTTCAAGCGATTATATGATTGATCAGACGTAAAGTTTGAGACTTCGGGTAGCGTAGCTTCTTTAGCGAAGATATGGTCGCTACTTAGAGGTGTGGAATGAAACCTCAGTTCAGAAGGCGTAGAATGGAATATGGAATGGACCACTGTAGCGGGAGAAGGCGTCAAGCTCAACCGCCACAAAGGGAAGATCTTCCCGCCAGGCTAGGTGTCCGGCGGGGAGCCGAGGCTCCGACGATGTTGCGTTGCAGTCAGAAGAAATTCTGATAGCGCGATTTAGGATTTTTCCGTTTTTGTTGATGAGACTGCGTGTTGTTGTATGGAGATTGAGTGGAGTCTGATCTGTAGACTATTTGCGATGCTGCAAAGTAATTGTTGTTTGGAGAATATTCGTACAATAATTGTTTTTCGTAATAATTAAAGTCGATAGTGTAAGCAAAAGCGAGTGAAGACTGTGCCGCCATCTTGTGTCGACCTTGCGAAGTAGTATTTTGCTTGCCGCCGAGATTGTGGAGCCGTCGTTGTCGAGTTGCTGCATACGCTCGGTAGATGGCGGTCGCCACACTTCCATCTCGATAAGCCGCCACCCGCTCAGAACCGGAGATACATACGGGCAAAAACTACAAGCGGTCTAAAAATATACAGGCTGATTGTTTTATCCGAAAAATATGTATAATCCTACGGTAGTAAGTCTAGCATATTAGTAAAAAAAAAAATATTAGCTAACAACAAGATACACACATACCCATTGGTGGAGGCTGGATACTGAATTTTGGGAATAAATTAAATACGGAGACAAAACTTGTATGAACTGCTTGTATTTCGAACCAAGACAGAAGAGCGCTTTAACTAAATGGGACGCATGTTAAAATTAATGGGTTATTGCGGCGAGATGTTGCTAGGCGCTTGCACAGTAATGTTTGGCCAACCTAGTTCTAATAGTTTGTGGCGCCCATACGCTACTGGCTGATTCTACAATGCAAAGAATATAATAATCACTACTTTTTACTACAGTGTCGCACAGTCCTTCCGCGCTAGTTGTCCATTTTTGAAACCAAACAAAATACTTACCTATCCTTAATAGGTAAGTATTTTGTTTTCGCTAGTTGAATCGGAAATCGAATACCACAAACTATAAATAAGTCCTTCCGATATATAATCACCTGTAATGTAGTAGAAGAATTAAGTAAATATTTTTTCTCTCTACGCGAGATTTATCATCACGGATCGCAGCCTCCTCCCAACTCTACATAGAGGTGGGAGTAGGTAGTTCTCTATTTAGCAGTGGCAGGAGGCTGGATCGGCCTCACATAATAATGGATGACTCCTTTATCGTCACCGATACGACTAAAATAGGTAAAAAATTAACACTTTTATTGAGAGTAATATTTATTTTAAGAAATATTATCAATCCTTTCTTTATTTAGTAACTTCGGTTGTTTTTCACATTATATTGTTACAACACTGGATTAAATTAAACTAACCTGTTGCATAAACATAAAAAAAAGAGTTAAAAATAGCACAGATAATAAAATACTATTCGAGTACAGATACACACTCCCGTATAATAAAAGTGCGTGCAAAGTTGGTTATTTTTTTATTCACAGCTGGTAATAACAAAATTATATACGAAGTAAACTTCACTGCCCGTACTTTCATACTAAAATTTTTATAAAGTACGTATTTCCTCAATAGATGACTTCAAATCAAAGTATGTATAAAGTGGTACACCCTCATATTACAAATTATTATTTAAAAAACAATAATTTTATAAACAACGCTTGTAAAAATATACATTTGAAAAACATATGCTTTGACAAACTCATTCTTTTAAAAATGGATCATTTTACAAACTAATTACTAGACAAATATTTTGTTTTTTCAAATTATCATTTTACAAATAAATTATTTTACTAAATTTTCAATTGGTAAAACAACGTTAGACAAAATATCTTATGGCAAATACATCGTTTGATAAATATTATTTACCAAAACTAGAAGATATGAAGTTTCAAGTTTAAACTCACTGATCCCAAGATTTTCATCGTAGGGTTAGGTACAGAAGTCATTATTCTTCTTTTCACAAATCATATTGGTGACATGATTTCAACATGCTTATACCTTTTATTGTGTCACACCGGGTGGGGGACCTGGTAACCTGCAACACAGGATCTTTGATACCTAGCGCGGGCACCAGATCTCCACAACGATACTGTCCTTTATGGTATTAAATTTAATTAATGTTTATCACATACCTATGTAATGTAGTCCAAGGCCATTTTTTGAAGAGTAAATAAACAATTTTTAGTTCTTTAATAAAAAAAAGAAAGTTTGTCTCCAAACGATCTGAGCTGTAAGTTAGGTTCAGGTTATTTTTTTATGACCACCCGGAAAGACTTTGAGGGCGGAAAAGAAGTTAGGTTCAGGTTATTTTTTTTATGACTACCCGGAAAAGACTTTGAAGGTGGAGAAGAAGTTAGGTTTAGGTTATTTTTTTATGACCACCCGGAAAGAAGACTTTGACGGCGGAAAAAAGTTAGGTTCAGGTTATTTTTTTTATGACCACCCAGAAACACTTTTGAGGGCGGAAAAGAAGTTAGGTTCAGGTTATTTTTTTTATGACCACCCGGAAAGACTTTTAGGGCGTAAAAGAAGTTAGGTTCAGGTTATTTTTTTTATGACCACCCTAAAGACTGAGGGCAGAAAATAAGTTGGGTTCAGGTTATTTTTTTTATGACCACCCGGAAAGACTTTGAGGGCGGAAAAGAAGTTAGGTTCAGGTTTTTTTTTTATGACCACCCAGAAAGACTCAAGGGCGGAAAAGAAGTTAAGTTCAGTTTTTTTATGACCGCGGACAGACTTTGAAGGCGAAGAAGTTAGGTTTAGGTTGTCTTTTTATAACCACCTGAAAAGACTTTGAGGGCGGAAAAGAAGTTAGGTTCAGGTTATTTTTTTATGACCACTCGGAAAGTTTGAGGGCGGAGAAGAAGTTAGGTTTAGGTTATTTTTTTATGACTACCTGGAAAGACTTTGAGGGTGGAAAAAACGTTAGGTTTAGGTTATTTTTGCCATTGGCATTGCTCAGCTTTTGGCCAAAGAAGCTGCCAGCCCTTGATTAATAATTTACCTATAGTAGGTTTGTAAAATGATATTTTTGTCAAGAGAGTTATTTGATGAAATAAAACTTTATAAAATAAAAGTTTTATACTCGATACATTTGTAGAGTAAAACATTTATATAAAAAAAAGTTTGCAAAATGAAACGTTTTTAAAATAACGAGTTTGTAAAATGAAACATTTTTAAAAGGTATAGTTTTTTAAGTGATAGTTTATAAAGTGATGGTTTGTGAAAGGTTTTTGGTGATACATTAGTGAACCGTATAAAGTATTAATTCATTCCGATGTCGCCATCTATTGTCATTCCACGGTTACTAATCGGCAGATGTTCTAGTTGGGACCCCTAAACAGATGCTATTAACATACGACCAAGAAACTTACACACTCATAACTAGATATTTTTTGACATATCGGAAAACGATGTCGCGGACACAGCTGGTCTTACAAAATTCCGACTGAATCTGCATTGACCCACATATTTCAAGGAAATCTCAGCAGTGCGAGCTGGTGTGCTTTGATAAACTAAACCTTACCTTTTATTATAAGCCCTTTGATTACCTTACTTATTAGGTTAATCACGTGTGTGATTTTTCAAAGTGTCGTTTCAATTTTAATTTAGAACTAAATCCAACTTGACACACTTCACATTGAAATGGCTTCGTCTTAGTGTGAGTGTTCAAGTGTCGTAACAAAACATCTTTTCGACTGAACTGATATTGACACACTTCACATTGAAATAGTTTCACTCCGGTGTGAATTTTTAAGTGTCTAAGCAAATTTGTTTTATCATTAAACCGATGTTTACATACCTCACATTTAAATGGTTTTTCCCCATTGTGAGTCCTCAAGTGTATAGCCAAAATATGTTTGTATCTAAATCGACGTTGGCACAAATCACACTGAAATGGTTTCTCCCCAGTGTGAGTTCTCAAGTGTAGTAACAAAACATTTTTGTTACAGAACCGATGTTGACACACTTCACATTGAATTGGTTTCTCTTGTGTGTGACTTTTGTTGTGACGTAATAATTTATTTTTACTAATAAATGCTTCTTGACATACTTCACATTGGAATGGTTTCTCCAGAGTGTGAGTTCGCAAGTGTTGTAATAAACTAGACTTTTGTTTACAACGATGATCACAAACATCACATTGGAATGGTTTCTCTCCAGTGTGAGTTCTGAAATGTATTACCAAATCAGACTTTCCATTAAAACGACGATTACAAACAATACATTGGAATGGTTTCTCCCCAGTGTGAGTTCTGATGTGACGTAATAATTTACTCTTACAAATAAATGCTTTTTGACATACATCACATTGGAATGGTTTCTCCCCAGTGTGAATTCGCAAGTGTTTTAATAAATCAGACTTTAATTTACAATAATGATCACAAACATTACATTGGAATGGTTTCTCCCCAGTATGAGTTCTATAATGTGTCATCATTTGTGAAGGATATTTAAACCGTCGCAGACAAACATTACACTGGTGGGGTCCCTGAGCAGTCCGAGTTGTTGACTGTCGTTGAGATTTGCGCTGGTTCCTGTTGGTTGTGCTTCTTTCAGCTTGTTTCTGTTCGTCAGCAGCAGATGATTGTGCTGGAGAAACATCTGTAAATGATTTTCTTTCTTATATTATACAACATTGACATTTAGCTAGGGCAATCCCAATGGTGGCCCGGAAACAAAGAAAACCATACCTTCCCTTAGTTTTCCCTCGTCTATAGCTTCTATCTTCACAACGCACTGTAATATACTGACAGGGTCGTCTACATCAGAGTAGCATTGCGTATCACACCTGTCTGCTCCCTGCGGAGAACCTACAAACACACTTTTCATAACATTGCCTTCAACACAAAACATACACAACACATATTTAAAAGAAATCCATTGGATGAGCATCAGAAAAGTACCATACCATCCAATTTGTCCAATTCCCCATGTCCAAAGCTAGTATCTGTAACATCTGACTCTGGCTCAGCTTTGACTTCAACAGGGGCTGGTACTTCTGTGTTGTAATATTCAGCTCTGGAGTATGTTAGTGACCAACACAGTCGGTGAGCCTCACGGTCTATCAGGGAAATTGATCCCTCTGTTATCTGGAAGTATACACATAATATATCTACAGAAATATAAGCAACAAAACTGAATTTTTAACATATTGATACTGTCATAACTCATTCAGTATTATCATTTATCCATTTTACTCATAAAAAGTTAAAAAAACAGCCTAAAAATATGTTCAAATATGTTTTGTCTCATTCATTCAATGTCAAACATTGGAAAGAGAGATAGGGACAAAACACATGTAATTTAACTAAAATAATAGTCAGTATTTATGATTGGTATATATCAAGAGAGTAATAAAAAAGCTAATGCGCTGGGCCGATGACAGCTACAAAATTTTGGGCAAAACCTGGATGCGATCTGCAAGAAACCAGGTCAAATGAAAAAGCCATGAGGAGGCCTATACCCAACAATGGGTGACATTATCTGAAGAAGATCAACAAGGTAGAGATGAAACTTCTGTGCATTAAAATTATGCAACTGCTATTCAAAAATTATTCTTGAGCAAAGTTTGCTGGCCTCTAGTGTTTTTGTTAAAGTTGGCTCAATGCTTCACACCCCTTATACATCTGTATTGTAAGAAGAAGTTGTACATTACCAAGTTACAAGTTAAGAAGTTGTTCATTACAAGTGATTAAAGATCTACCTGAGACTGTCTGTGAAATATAGCATTCAGCTCACTCTCTGCCCAGGCAGAAGTCCGCATCAGCTTGAGGCACTTGTTGAGCTGAGCGTAGCAGATATAACACGCCACCACGGGCCTCCCGTCAGCCGTGTGCAGCTGAAATGTTCACAACACAACAGTTAAACACATTTTGTTTTCCTCCAAACGAAAGTATTTAGTAGAGATGAGTATAATTTAGTCGCGGTTGTACTAACTACATTGTTGGTGATCCTCTCGTACACCAGCTGCAGCGAGCCGGCGATGGGCAACAGCCGCACGTCCACCGCCAGACAGACGCGACAGGCAGCTACTGCGTCAGGCATTTCAAGTGTTTCAATAGAGTTCTTAAAACTTTCGTGTTAATTGTTTTTATTTCAAAATTAATATAAACAAAAAATCGGAAACACTCGGAAATTCATAAAATAGAACTCAAACAAACACACAGGCACGCAAGTGTCGCACACGCACGGTATCCATAAAATATTACAAACAAACCGGAAACAAATGGAGGGAAACAAGAGAACTAAATGAAAGCATCTAGTTAGTTTTCATTTGTTTGTTGTACCGTTTCGAATTTATGTTTAAGCCAAATCCTATTGTATTTTGCGTGAGTAGAAAATTCATAAACAAGATAGAAACAAATGACAAGGTAGATGTATTAGTGATTGGCACAGCCAATACTAGCACATAAATATATCATAATCAATAGATTCATTTAATTATGGAGTTCATTTGTTACATGTAAATAGTTTAAAGTAATGTATAAAGTTCATAACACAAAATAAAAATGCAAACAGGCCTCAGATATTTTATTTATCTTCTATTTTGTTATAATCGAAAATAAATACTTAAAAAAAACAGCATGATTAATGATTGAAAAGTTTACATGTCTCATCACTATTGAATTTAACTGTCAAAAGATGCACCACGCGATGCACCGACGTGTCACGATTTGCGAATCATAGGCTTGGTCTATACTAAGACGCGATTCAATAATCTAGGTCTTATTATTTATTTATCTATCAACGTCACATTGACTCAATCAATCTGACGTTGACGTATTGAGAATTTGGCGTTTCTTAATATTGATCAAGCCTATAGGCATGGAAGTAATAAGTACTTATTACTTCCATGCCTATAGGTAATTCGCAAATCGTGACACGTCGGTGCATCGCGTGGTGCATCTTTTGTAGACATGGCGTCGCCTCAGTGCTTGTTTGTTCTATCTACCAAATTTATCAAAAATGAACTTTGAATGCAGTATTGTTAGAAATTAAATTTCAGTCCTGTTAGATAAAAAATATTTATAACTTTTTACTCTTAAAATAACAAAAAATTAATTCCAATTTTATTTGTCACACGACACTGTAATGAAATGTTAGTGCTTGTTTGTTCTATATCCAGCGATTGTTTTATGTCCTCACTCGTATAGGACGTTCAGAGCTTGCTTGTTCTATGTCCACTCAACCGACCAATCATAGCCCGCGACGTCATGTCCGCCATTTTGTTTGATTGTCACTGTGGCAGGAGACATCGCAACAAGTACTTTGTTGCTCCCGAAAATAATTCGAAAAAACTTGTTTTGACGAAGTTTTTGGTGTTTAATCTTATTTTATACATACATAAATTGTTTAAAAGTAAGTCACGGTCTGATTATAAACAAGAATTCAATCAGACGCTGCCTCAGAGTGTGCAGTAAGCACTTTTAAATTTTCACTTGAGTTCGTTTTGAATTTATAACAGGGTGTTGTTTTTCAGCGACTTTGTTGAACCATCTCCAAGCTAAGTCCAAGAGTGTTATCGTATAAGTACATTGCTATTCTTAGTAATGTCAAAGAATATAAGTAGGTATTACTAGCAACCGCCCGCGTAGAATTCGATTCTCCGACTCCGCTCAGCTCAGCTCAGCTGTTTGTAACTCAATACCTGCATTTGGTTTTTGGCAGCAACACGGTACTATTAACTAGTTAAGGTTTACACTCCTCAATTATTGAGCTATTGAGAACGGAGTAGGGAGTCTTTCGGGACCGGGACCGCGGTCCTAGACGCCAAAACTTGCTTGCTTCGTGTGCAAGTTTTTTTCATGAACTATGCGGTGGAATAAAGAAAGCATAGCCCTAAAAACATAACAGTCCTCTTTAGGCAATCGTGTTAAAAATACTAAAGTTGGTAAGTAGTAAACTAATTGAGTTCAGCATAGTGTTTTTTTCTTTTTCTTTTAAACCTATAAAACATCTTATTAACTAAAATAGTTTTGCTTTTTTATTTGTTATGAATAATATCGTGAATTAAACACCACCCTGTATAATATACCTGGGAGATAGAACCATTAAGCACGCAAATATGATATAGTCACTTTGTCCTATGTCGAATGTGGTAATGTTCTATGTCCACATTCGTAATTATTTTTGTGCATTTTTGTTCTATCTCCACATAAAAACTGTAATAAAAGGTATAATAATTTCCCTTCTACAGATAAAAGTTATAACCATTAATTCATAGGTAACTCATGTATTTTTAAAGACCTTCAAAAGTAGAAGCTAAAGCTTTTTTAAATAAATACAGCAAAAAACGCTTCTCCTGTAAAATTTGACTGATGGTAGATAGAACAAACAAGCACTGAAGCGACGATGGGTAATCTCGACTCCGAGGCGTGGTAATTTTACTGTACATTAGTATTTGTTTTCAATTTTCATGAAAATAAAGATACATTAAACTTTTATGTGGATTAGATTGGCGTACTTAAAAATCAATCAAAACTTTTATATACACACTAATACTTTATACACTGTTAATTGTTCTGTTTTAAAAAAAATCCGTCTCGTTCTTTTCTCTATAAAAATCAGTTCGCATCTCACTCTATTTAACCGAACGCTATCCGATTCCTCCCGAGTCCGAGAGCCAGCTGGCGCAAGCGAGTCGCGACGCAAGTGGCAAACGCGACGAAACGAATCCCGGCGGAACGCGGATCTAGTAAGACTAATAACTCCCGTGAGTCGATAAGAATTGCTCGGACTAAGTAAGGGTTTCGACTCCGGCTAATGAATCGGCTCATTTAAATCTTCGAGTCCGATCGAAATTAAATACTTAGAA
Organism: Ephestia elutella; assembly: GCA_018467065.1. NCBI lineage: Eukaryota > Metazoa > Arthropoda > Insecta > Lepidoptera > Pyralidae > Ephestia > Ephestia elutella. The sequence goes on along the minus strand of CM031587.1, from coordinate 9,264,143 downwards.
AAAACAGCATGATTAATGATTGAAAAGTTTACATGTCTTAAGCCTGCATCACACGTTTTTAGCCAAAACAGGAGTTACTGAATCGATCCTGGTGCTAAATCTAGATCATTAATGATAATAAAAATAGTACAATAGGCTTCTCAAATAACTGCTACTACTTGTACGAGACAGAAAAAAATAATTTGCCTGTTATTTTTGCGTCTATACCTTCTAGAAAAAACGGAAAACACGAAAAACAAGGTTCACGGCTTTAACGAAATCGTTATGTAAAACACAAATCATAATTTCTACATAATGTTAAATCGCGAGTTTATTAAACTAGCTACAAGTTGCTGGTTTTTGATTTTTGAAAAATAACTCGGAAAAAATGTTAAAAATCGTAGCAATTCACAAAGAAATCCCCCATACATTTTTACTATGGCAGCGAAACGCTCAATATATACGAGTTCCAAGCCCAAGAAAAATCAGTCTGCCGGTAAGAGTCAAGGGGAATCCACGTCGCTCTGCTGCTCGGGAGGCCTTTAATTTTCGCGTGTTCGTGTATTCGCAGACAGCAGAGAGTAATGTAGATCAGAGTTGCATATTTATTACTTTTAATCTTTTTTAAATTTATATAGGTACCATTTTCATACTCATGATAGCCGACAATTTTTGATGAAATAGAAATCGTAATAAATCGCAATCATAGAAATCGTAATAAATCGAAGTCATAGAAATCGAAATCATAAAAATCAAAATAAATCCAAATCAAGATCCAAGATGGCGGGCAGCTTTTTTTTAATTTTGCAATATGGGTATCCCTTTATAAGTTTTTGTAATCAGTTATAGGTTCATCAGTTATCAGTATAGGTTTTTCGGTGCGCTGATGACAAAAATAACATTTATTTTGAGATAAAAGATGGCGGACAACTTTTTTTTTCAATTTTACAATATGGGTATGGTTTTATAGGTATTTCGGTGCGCTGATGACAAAAATAACATTTATTTTGAGATCCAAGATGGCGGACAACTTTTTTTTCAATTTTACAATATGGGTATGGTTTTATAGGTATTTCGGTGCGCTGATGACAAAAATAACATTTATTTTGAGATCCAAGATGGCGGACAACTTTTTTTTTCAATTTTACAATATGGGTATCATTTAAAGGTTTTTAGGGACGCAGATGACGAAAATAATATTTATTTTGAGATCCAAGATGGCGGACAGTTTTCTATTTTATTTTACAATATGGGTATCATTTTACAGGTTTTTGGTATCGCTGATGACGAAAATAACATTTATTTTGAGATCCAAGATGGCTGACAGTTTTTTTTTTTTTTCAATATGGGTATCGTTTTATAGGTTTTTGGGGACGCTGAGCTTAAAATTAATGTTATTTTGGTCATCAGCGTCCCTAAAAACCCATAAAACGATACCCATATTGTAAAATAAAATAAAAAACTGTCCGCCATCTTGGATCTCAAAATAAATGTTATTTTTGTCATCAGCGCACCGAAAAACCTATATAACCATACCCATATTGTAAAATTGAAAAAAAGTTGTCCGCCATCTTGGATCTCAAAATAAATGTTATTTTCGTAATCAGCGCACTGAAAAACTTATAAAACCATACCCATATTGTAAAATTGAAAAAAAAGTTGTCCGCCATCTTGGATCTCAAAATAAATGTTATTTTCGCAATCAGCGCACTGAAAAACTTATACAACCATAACCATATTGTAAAATTGAAAAAAAAGTTGTCCGCCATCTTGGATCTCTAAATAAATGTTATTTTCGTAATCAGCGCACTGAAAAACTTTTAAAACCATACCCATATTGTAAAATTGAAAAAGTTGTCAGCCATCTTGGATCTCAAAATAAATGTTATTTTCGTAATCAGCGCACTGAAAAACTTATAAAACCATACCCATATTGCAAAATTAAAAAAAAGTTGTCCGCCATCTTGGATCCAAAAATACTATTTTTGTAAACCTTATCCCGAAAAATTGGCCTTCATGGGATGCTAGGCAGATATTTAACATCTTAGCATCCTGGCACGACGGTCATGCTATTTTCTGTCGCGGCATTCGTGTCCATTTTACCGCCAAGTCACGCCAAGTATGTTTTACATAAAAAAAATGGTCGTAATTTTATTTTTAGTATTTATTACCGTAAAGCAAGAAAAAATAATTATATAGGTACCAATAGGTACCAACAAATTCTTTGCCGGCTCCCTGTCACTTATTACTTCGGGTTGGCGGCAATCTCACGTCGATGTGTGCGTGTGACTTGCACACAGCCAGCTGCGGTCTATCAAATACCTAAACTCGGTCGGGCGCGCGGACGTGATACACTCTTAATCCCCATGTCTAATCTTTTGACAGTAAAATTCGATAGTGTTAAGACATGTAAACTTTTCAATCATTAATCATGCTGTTTTTTCTAAGTATTTAATTTCGATTATAATAAAATAGAAGATAAATAAAACATTTGAGGCCTGTTTGCATTTTTATTTTTGTGTTAAGAACTTTATACATTACTTTAAACTATTTACATGAAACAAATTAACTCCATATTTAAATAAATCTATTGATTATGATATATTTATGTGCGAGTGTCGGCTGTGCCAATCACTAATACATCTATCTTGTCATTTGTTTCTATCTTGTTTATGAATTTTCTGCTCACGCAGAATACAATAGGATTTGGCCTAAACAATTACTCTAATAGTAAAGGAATAAATTCAAAACTCAATGGTTTTGAAAGAGGAAAAGAAAGAAAGGCTCAACAAAAATAAAACCTTCATGGCGGCTGTTCACTCTTGCGCGAGTGTCCTCGCTATCCCTCGCACGAACCTCTCGCACGAGGAGCGCTACACAGCATAGGTGCGACCCTGTACATTCTCGATTAATTCAGTTACGACGAGCGGCGGCGAGGAGATGGACGCGCTCCAAGTTACGGCAGCTATGAGCTATTATTATAATGAGGGATTTTCCGAGACCCAAATTAAAAAAATAAATAGTTCCAGATAAATTCATAAGTGGCGCTTAGTAAAAGGCGAGACCATTCAAAAAGCAAAAATGCACGGTTTTTTTTTTAAATAACACCTAATAAAAAAACATCTAAAAACTATCAATATTGTGATTTATGCAACTGTCAAACTGTTATGTGATTATTTTTCTGCCTCTGGCTGACAATAAAAAGTGCACAATATAGGTACAGCCATTATTACAATTCGGCTTTCAATAAAACTGCATCTGTTGAGATTATTAATACTTTTTTAACTTTGACTGATTTTTTTTTTCTTAATTAGCTGTCAGAAAAATCGCTCATTATGTGCACATTTATCACACGAAAAAGATTGAATAGAAATGGCATAAACGGAAATGGTGGATAGCTTCCATAAAATGGGCTCGCTTTGATAAACTTCGAGAAAATTCAACTCTTTTTCTTTTATTTATTTTTTATTTCTCCAAACTTATTCTATTTATATTTTTATTGTATTTTTACAGAAATTTACCCAATACAATAGAAAAGCATATGTAGGTATATCAGTTACTTACAACATAACTTATTAGATTAATGGCAACCTTTGTAAATTCACACTGAGTACACTGGAAGATATCCTATCCGCGATCAAATACAGGGTGCGTATCGCGCGTGCCAGCGGAGACTTGTTCATCAAGTTGGTCCGAGAGGTACCTTCAACAGGCGTGGCTGCCTTCGACGCTCCACGTATCTATTCGGAACGCAGAATTGCATTATTTTAAGCATTTCCATATTGTAACCGCGAATTAATTTTAATATTGTATATGCCACCATACTAAGATTCTCAGGCGTAGCTCATAATATCCTACCATACAATACCCAACACAAACAAGGTGGGTTCTTGGTTCCACATATTGACATGAATTGGCTTTACGGGAGGTTTTATGTAGACTTTACGCACGACTTAACGCTATGACCACAAACTAAATAGAGAACTAGGCTATGACGTTTTGAGGTAGAATGAACGAAGCGCGAGTGTACAGGGATGCACTTGTCTCCCCTCGCGAGGGAAGGCGAGGCCCTTTGACTCGCGACAAAAAGCCGACACGAGGACGAGGGCGCACGAGGCGAGGCGAGGGAAGGCGAGGATAGGCGAATGTATCCTGTACATTCTTATCCTCGCCATGGCTCGCGCTCCCTCGTCGAGTGTGTACATTCGCCATCAAACAAAACAAATAGTTATCTGATCAAAACAAAACTTGAGGTTGAGTGAGACCCATTGAGTTTCGAATTTCTTACTACTTACTACTAGATTTATTGTTTATGTTTTCTGCGTGAGCAGAAAATTCCATGGAAGTAATAAGTACTTTGTACAACTGGAAGGTTTACTTCAAAATCCGTGACAAACAAAAATGAACTTAATGTTGAAGTCAATAGTACTGTTTTTAAAATAATCATAGTTAAAATAAAAAACGTGCCCGAAAGAGAATCACTTTCCCGTCATTGTGTCCCTTTCACTCAGTTGCTATGTTAAGAATTTACTTCTATTTAGTAGAAAACGCTTACAATGAATCAATGGAAATTCGTTGTGTAAGATACCATCTAGATACAACTATTACTTGAAATCATATTCATTAGGCAACATATTGGAAGAAATCTATACATATAATAAAACAGTAAAAATATTTTGTCTATACATGCAGTATTTTTTACTGAAATAGATAGAGGGACACTTAAAAAGAATAATAGAAAGCAAAAATTTTTTTTTTAATTGTTTATCTGTCTGTCTTTCTGTCTGTATGTCTGTCTGTATGTATGTACGCGTTTCACGCAAAAACTACTGGACGGATTTGAATGAAACTTTTTTGTTGTATAGCTGCCTGGCAACATATAGGCTATAATTAATTTTGAAAATTGGAACACCTGATGAAGAACCTTAACAGAACAGCTAAACTATAAGAAATATGGAAATGGTACCTTAGCAAAAGTTTATCAATCTGACGAGCATTTTCTATTGACGTATAAAAATCGAAGATCAGGATCATCTGATGAAGAATTCCAAGAGACCAGCTACACTATTACATATATGGAAATGGCGCCCTATCAAAAGTCGTTCAACCTGATGAGCATTTTCTACTGACGTATAAAAATTGAAGATTATGGAACATGTGATGAAGAACTCCAAAAGACCAGCTACTCTATAAAATAAATGGAAATGGGGCCTTAGCAAATGTCGTTCAACCTAATGAGCATTTTCTACTGACGTATAAATAGCCAGGACACGGGATAAGACAAAGAGGGACTCGGGGTGGGAGTGGTGGTATACGGGAAATTGTAGATAACGAGCAGATGAAGATCGTTTATTGAATGAAATATCACTTTTGATTCATTTTAACACCGTGACTGTACTACGAGTACCTAATATAATTGGATAACCAGAGATCTGAAATTTTGAGTAGGTATTGGAGTTTAGGTTACTACAGTTTGGAACACAAAAAGATTTTTCATCTAAGCGAAACTCACGCGGGCGAAGCCGCGGGCAACAGCTAGTTAATTAATAACGCCTTTAGTCCACCCACGCGTTCGCATACGGCAACGAAACTTCAAAAAACTTGTCAGTTGGATGAGAGCGTTTCGTATATGCTGTGTCTCGTTCAAACTAAGCGAGATTAGTATAGTTGCATCCTTATCAGTACGTTCGCACGTAGCTGCGAAGTAGCTGTTACAATGACGACGTAGGCGATTCGCTAATGTCATGTTTCGCTTCGCAATGCGTCATGTAATCAGAAATCAATGCGATGTGACGTGCAAAAATATACACCAATATATTAAAATATAAATTCTTGATTTCATTCTACAAAACATGCCATATAAAAACCGGCAGTGTATCGCAGACGTTTCGCAATCGCAAGCGTTTCGCAGCGAATCGCTTTCGCATGCGAACGCGTCGGTGTACTAAGGGCGTAATAGCATGAAAAACTTTCTAGTTATGGAAATAGTAAATATTTGCAATACACTAGCAACACAAATTAAACAAAATGGCTGCTTTTTTTTCTGTTGCGCGTGAATTTAATTGTTTTTAATAATTATTATTATTGGAGTTTGAGAATGGTTAATAAATGTTGTGCTATTAGAGGTTGCAATAAAGAAATCATACCCAGGTTGTGGGATTTCCTTCCACGGGTAAGTTTTCATTTCTGGTAGTAGGGTGACTACATAATAATTATAAAGAAAATAAATGTATCCTAACAAAGATTTTTTTTTCAGATTACCGCAAATATAGAATTAAGAAAAAAATGGATTGTATGATTCGTGGGAAATTAACTAATAACTCGTAATATGTAGCTTACATTTCCAACCTGAGGATTACCGGGCGGATTATTAAACTAGCTTTACGCTGCTGCAAGGAGAGAAGTATTGGGCTCAGACGCCCTATCTGAGGATGATCTGAGCGACATAACAATAGGGCAGTTATTAAAATCCTGCAAAGTAACAGGTAGATTCGGTGGGTCGCCACCAACGTGAGTTACCAGGTGACTCAAAACCATATACATACGAGTCTCGGGGAATTGGGTGAAATGGTCCCGACATGAGTGGACTGATCACCCGTCTGGAGCTTGCGCTGGCGTCCCCAATAAGTAAATAAAATAAACAATAACGTTTAAGTAATTAAATAAATCGTTTTTTTAACTTGAGTATTATTTTACTTAGTTTATAAATAGTACTATATTTTATTGAACCTATGGAATAGCTACATATTTTTCTAGTAGCGTAATTGTAGGGGCGTAAGAGCACAAACGAGCGTAATTTTGACTCACACACAACTCACGAAAGTAGGCTCAATTGCCTTCACACTGACTCATGACATGTGACTGTGGTTCACTGGTCCTAAGAATTTTGTTTAACATGGTCACCCTCGTCAGAAAGGGACGCGCCACGATTTCGAGCCTCTCTTTCGGCTCGCTTTTCTAGTCTCAGTGAACCTTCCAGTTGTACAAAGTACTTACTACTTCCATGGAAAATTCATAAACAAGATAGAAACAAATGACAAGATAGATGTATTAGTGATTGGCACAGCCGACACCCGCACAAAAATATGTGGGATGAAGGCTCGGAGTGAAACCACAGGATGCACGACAAATCTTTATTTTAACTCAGGACACCTTATATCAGTACCCACGCGTATCGCCATCTTAATTCTATATCTTCCATCCCTTTCACTCCCACCTCTCATTCATCACGTTCCATTTCCCACATTCGGCCGTCCTGCTCTCTTGTCTGTCCTCAGACAATCATCTCGCTCACACACATCAACCAGACCAACATCTTTTAACAAAAATAGGTACAACTTTAATAAAAATAGGTACATCTTTAACTGTGACAACAATAGGTAAGAAAATAACACTAATTATTACCTACTATGGTTCTATACATTGTAACAAGAATACAGTACTGGGAAATTACTATATTTTATTACCCTTGAAAATAAACTATGAAATAACGAACTCTATACAGTCTTTAAACACATTAAAGAAAGTAAGATCCTATATAATTTTAAATTATGAAAATAGGTATGTAATACCTATTTACTTAAATGCTAACATGCACATATGTAAAACTAAAATATTTTAAACTTTCATACCATACATCACACATTATAGTATTATAATGTCATACCATTTGTTAGCCAACTGGCCACCGTTTTATGTAGTCAGCGGCACTGGAAGTGCGGTTCGGGCCTTCCGCAGTCTCATCCGCCTTTTCCACATCATAGCGATCTTTCGAGTGCACCTTTGTGATCTTGTAGGGTCCTAGGAATTTTGCCTTTATCTTCAACCCTGATCCAAATTGAGTCCTTTTAATTGCTACCAGATCACCTATCTCATACTTCTGACTCTCCTTCCTCTTCTTGTTATAATATTTTCTGTTTTCCTCTTGGACAGCTAAAATTTGTTCCTTAGCCTTTTGACGTAGTTCTTCTCTATTTTCATCATACTGGATCGCGGCTTCCTCCTGAAGTAACTGTAAAATTTGGGCATCTTCTCTACACTTCATTTTCGTACCAATAAGCAAATTGAAAGGTGTAGTATTGATACTCCTTTGGTAGGTACTGTTCAGTGCTCTCTGCACCCTACTTACATGCTTATACCATGCTCCAGGACTTTCAATGCACAGCTTCGTCAGCATTGGTATAATAATCCTATGTATTCTCTCTACCTGCCCGTTACCACGTGGTATGCCAGTGGTAATTGTTATATGCAGGATATTTTCTTCCTTACAGTAGTCCTGAAATTCATGACTGGTGAATGCTGTTCCCCTGTCTGTTATAAACCTGCTTGGATTCCCAAAAGTCTGCTGGTGGATTCTCAACTTATTCAGCGTCTCCGCACTAGATGTAGTTGTGACAGGAAACAACCATACAAATTTTGTGAAGGCATCGATCACAGTTAGAATATAATTGTATTGCTTACGGGTTCCCGTCATGGGTCCAACGTGATCTAGGTGCAGTGTATCCAGTGGGATACTTTCCTTCTCTATGGGGTACAGGAATCCCTCTTGCTTTCCTTCTTTTCTTGATGCAAGTAGACAAGGTATACAGGCCAACACAAATTCTTCTAGTTTTCTGTCTAAATCTTTAATGTAATAATCTTGTGATATCAATTCTTTCATTTTCTTCTTAGAAAAGTGACCATTACTGTGAGTTCTCATTATTATTTCTTTTTCAAAGTGTTTCGGGATAACTAACAACTTTCCTGGTCCCTTGTATAATATACCACCGTCCAATGTATAATCTTTGTAAGCTTTCTCTGTTAGGATATCCTTAATTGCTTTTATACCATCGTCTTGATCCTGTGCTTGCTTAATTTGATCTCTTAGGCTTGTGAGGGTGGCCACATATGGATTACGGCTTAGAGCATCAGCATGTGGCATCTTTTCTCCAGCTCTATGCTCTACTTCAAAGTCATATTCATTTAACATCATAACCCATCGAGCCACTTTCGCGGTGAGATCCTTCTTCATCAGGGTTTGCTGAAAAGCTTTACAATCTGTTACTAATTTGAAATGAATTCCATATAAATAATGGCGAAACTTCTTTACACCTTCAACTATTGCCAATGCCTCTAATTCATAGCTGGAATATCTACTTTGAGCATCATTATTCTTACGACTCATATACTGAACTGGGTGTAAGCCAGTGGAATGATGCTGCATTACAATAGCTGATATTGCAATGTGAGAGGCATCAGTATGCAGCTCTGTCTTCAGCTTAGGATTAAATATCTTTAAAACTGGACCAGAAGTTAATTTTTGCTTTAATGTATTAAAAGCAAGCCAATGTTCTTCATTAAACACAAAGTCGGCGTCCTTCTTTAATAAGTCATTCAGTGGCTTGGCTATAGTAGCATAGTTTTCTATGTACTTTCTAAAATAGGAGGTCAATCCTAAGAAACTTTTAAGCTGCTTACCGTTTCTTGGTTCGGGGAACTTCATGACTGCATCAGTCTTTTCTGTAGTCGGGCGTACCTCACCATCTTTGATGACATGACCCAAGTACTCGATCTCTCTTTGCAATAATTTTGCCTTCTTCCAGTTGATTCGCAAGCCATACTGCTCAGCGATATCCAACACCTGTCTTAGTCTTTTCAAACCGTGTACTTCATCGACTGCTGGAATTATAATATCGTCTATGAATATCATCATAACCTTTTGCGCTATCAGCTCCCTGAAGATAATATTGACAAATCTCATAAAATATTTTGGACTGATCGAAAGTCCAAAGGGAGCTCTCAAAAATTCAAACTGCCCATGATGTGTCACGAAGGAAGTGTATGGGACTGACTCCTCACTTATCTTCAAATGAAAAAAACCATTTTTTAAATCAAGCACACTGAATATCTTGGCTTGAGCCAATCTATCAATTAAATCATCTATTATAGGGAGGGATATTCGTCTTTTACAATCTTAGAGTTCAACTGCCTATAATCAACACATACCCGAGTTGTGCCGTCTTTCTTTTTCACTAATACCAGGGGGCTAGAATATTCAGAATAGCTCACCCGGATGATGCCGTCTCTGAGCCATTCCTCTATTTGCTCTTCAACTATACCTTGCTCGGCGTAGGACAGTCGCCGGGGGCGATGAGTCACTGGCGCATCATCCTTCAAAACGATCTTAAGTTCAATTGGAGCCTCCTTCACTTGAACTGGATTGTAACTGCTAATGCACTCATACGCCTCCTGCTTGACAAGAGGATCACGCACATGATCCAGCAAAGAGTCAGACATACCTGTGAAACAATTAACATTAGATAACCATTCATTCTCGTCTTTGTATATATTCACGCATCCGTCACTCATAAGTACTGTCACACTCCTCAAAAACTCATGACCTATAATTATATCGTAAGGCATAGAGTCTCTATTTATGATGTGGAATGTAACACCGCTGTAGCACTGACCGTCAATCGCAATGTTCATCGTTATTTTGCCCAGAGATTGCACTCGCGAACGCCCAAGTCCGGTTAGCATTAGACCGCCGCTGACATGGCACTCAGATAATTGCAAGTTAGCATATAAATCCGCGGAGATCAAGTTCACATCACTACCGGAGTCTATGAGTGCGTCCGCACCGTAAATATTGTTAATCAGCACACGTTTAATTGGTTTTCCGCCGTAATTCTTGTTCACTTCTTGTTTGTTTACGTTCATCATAATGCCGGTATTGTCAAAGTTTGACGTTGACGTCTCGTCACTTTCGCTGTCATGGCCACCGCAGAACTCGCGCTGATTGGTCGTCGACTCCGCTGTACCGAACATGGCGGCACGCTGTTTTACCGACGTCCCCGCTGGAGTTGCATTCCGTTTAGCGCGAACCTGCGTCTGACCGGGTGTGGACTGTTTTACCGGCACTGATGACGTCGTAGCCGAGTTCCGCTCCATCTTCGCACCGCTACTTCCGCCCACCGATGATGGCGCTGCTGTCGAAGTGCAACGGGATCCAATATGGCCGAATTGATTGCACTTGAAACATTTAAGTCCATTCGGACACTGAGATGACACATGACTTCTTTCGCCGCAATTATAGCAACGACGCGATGTAAATGCAGCTACTCCTTGCTTTTTTGCAGCAGCGGTTTCGGCGCGGACGTCTGATTTAATCTTCTCGTAAATAGCCAACTTCTCCTTTAGGGCACTATAGGTAGTGACGCCATACAAAATCATTTTATTTACTTGGCTATCTTGAATTCCGTCTATTATGTATTGGATGGCTACGTAATCAGGGAATTTTGCTCGTTTCCCGAGCTCCTTCATCACGAGCATGTACTGTTGATATGTTTCATCTTTGCTTTTCTTTCTTGCAGACATTAGCTCGTGCATCTCCTTGACATTGATCGTGTCAGGAAATTCCCGCTGCAGGGCGATCTTCAATTCATCATACGTCTTATATACCTTTTCAGATTTTAGCCATAGGGCCGCCGTGCCACATAGCGACCTCCGCGCTATAATCAACTTCTGCTGGGCACTCCAGCCAAATACTTCGGCATTATCCTCAATGTCTTGGGCCCATTTCGTAGAGGAGTAAGACTTGTCCTCGCCATTGAAAGGGGCGACGCTTCCCTCAAAAAAATTCATCGTCGTAGTAGGTACGACAGCCTGCGAGCTTGCCGAATCGCTTGAGCCGCCAGCCATCGTCGCGTTCGTCTTTGTAAACCGTCTTTATAAGCTCGTCTTCCAGAAATCGTCGTCTCGTCGTCGTGGCCCACGCTGCAAAACCACGTTGCGTCTTGGGGTTATGCGCGCCGGCCGGTATCGTCTTCTTATCTTCTTAAATACGTCTTCTTATACACTCCAAGTCCATCCCGGACGAGCCCCCAAATTTGTGGGATGAAGGCTCGGAGTGAAACCACAGGATGCACGACAAATCTTTATTTTAACTCAGGACACCTTATATCAGTACCCACGCGTATCGCCATCTTAATTCTATATCTTCCATCCCTTTCACTCCCACCCAGTGTTGCCATACAACAAGAACTAAAAATCTGTACATTCGACAGCAAAATCCGTACAAATTCCGTACGTAAAATAAATGTGAAACTCCGTACGAAATCCGTACAATAAAAAAAAATTCTTCGCGCTTTTTTAGCATCTCCACTCATAATTGCAATTGAATTCAAAATCTTACACACAACACAACACAAATAGTTTCAAAAACTTTACTCACTCTAAGAAAGAACAATGCGTATAAATGAGCGCGTTATGCAAAATCAATAACAACAACAACAAAGAAATTATAATGTATCTCTTTCGTTCAGTGTCAGTCGTGTATCGTGCTCTCTCTGTCACACGAAACGAAATATGTTGCGGTTGCGGTAATTCCCCGTCATAGACAATCAGTTGTCATAGACAAGTGAATGTCTAGGATGGGGAATTACCGCAACATATTTTATAATAATTCCCGTCATAGACAATTAGTTGTCATAGACAAGTGATTGTCTAGGATGGGGAATTACTCAATAATATAATTTATGACATGAGGAAAGTGAAAAACTATCGATATCGACGTATATATTTTCTTTTGTATTTGAAAACGTGCTACACATTATTGATAATGTGTAATAATTAAAAATCCGAACACAAATCCGTACGCCATATCTCTCCGTACGTAATACCCCAACATCCGTACGTGTACGGACAAATCCGTACATATGGCAACACTGCTCCCACCTCTCATTCATCACGTTCCATTTCCCACATATCATATATATTATATATGATAGATTCATTTAAATATGGAGTTCATTTGTTACATGTAAATAATATAAAGTAATGTATAAAGTTCATATTACAAAATAAAAATGCAAACATTGAGGCCTGTTTGCATTTTTATTTTGTAATATGAACTTTATACATTACTTTATATTTTATTTATCTTCTATTTTATTATAATCGAAATTAAATACTTAAAAAAAACAGCATGATTAATGATTAAAAAGTTTATATGTCCCATCACTATCAAATTTAACTGCCAAAAGATGCACCACGCGATGCACCGAAGTGTCACGATTTGCGAAATATAGGCTTGATCTGAAGCGTTATAATCTAGGTTGAGACCTTCCTTGAGGCTTTAGTTTTTTTGTTTCTCTCCAATGATATATTATATAAACAAGAGGCAGATATGTTATAGGCGCGCGCGCTGTGAAGACTCGAATACGTCCCAATTGGGACGTCTTGTAATCAGTCTGCGCCAAGCGCCTCGTCGAGCGTACCGCGTCGTAAGTTCCTGTGTTCTTACCAAAATATATTAAAAATGCCATCGTGTGTGTTTCGAAAGTGTACCAATTATGATTCTAAAGTAAACAAAGTACAAGGGATCTCTTATCACATGTGAGTATGCAAAAATAGTTTGATTGTTTAGTATATTTTAATTATTTTTCCAAACAATCTAATCACTGACGCCATGTTCAGACAAAGAAAGAGAGATTCTAGTTTTGACGTGAGAGCGACAAGGATGCGTGCGCTGCGGACATAGATTAGTTAGTGCAGAATCGAATACTGATGGTGACTTCAATGCCTAAAATTAATGTTCAGTTGTTCTTTATTATTGTTTGTTATTATAATAGCTATCTAATGTGTGTAATGGACTAATTTAATAAACATTAAAATAGTTTCACTGAATTCGATTATCTACTATTATAATACATTATACTGATAATTGAGGATTACTATTGTTTTTCTTTTTATCAATTAGGTTTCAGAGTGATCAGGATTACTGAATTGTTAAAAAATTCAATATATATGATTTACTTTTATAAGATGTTTTATTTCTTACCCATGTACTTTCTTTTCAAATAAGTGTCCTCTCTACAACAAAAAATGTTACTCTATGCATAAGAAACATTTGACGAGGAATCATTGAAAACTATTGCTATCTCTTTCATTCGCATGCTCTTTTGTATCTTTTGTCTTACTTATCAGTAAAACTTGTCGATGTGTGTAGTTTTGGATTGCTCGGAACAGACCTAAAACGCAAATTACTATGAACGTAACATATCTGTATTATAATTTATCATTGTTTCTCTCCATTTGTTTGCATTATTTATATAAAATAAGTATATGTAACTAAAGTATTTAATGAATGTCAGTGCGTTTAGGTTGTAACTATTTCTTAGTGTAAATAAAAATAATTAAAACGTAGTGATTACATACATTACATGCTCTTTTAAAAACACAAATTACACAATAGACCGAAAAGTTTCAAGAACTCTGTTGAAATCAAATTCCAAAGTATAGTACTCGAAATGCCTGACGCAGTAGCTGCCTGTCGCGTCTGTCTGGCGGTGGACGTGCGGCTGTTGCCCATCGCCGGCTCGCTGCAGCTGGTGTACGAGAGGATCACCAACAATGCGGTTAGTACCTATAACCTCTGCCAAATTATGCTCATTTACATGCAATAAATACATTCGCTGTAGAAGAATTTGTGTTTCTCTATTGTATTGTGAACATTTCAGCTGCACACGGCTGACGGGAGGCCCGTGGCGGCGTGTTATATATGCTACGCTCAGCTCAACAAGTGCCTCAAGTTGATGCGGACTTCTGCTCTGGCAGAGAATGTGCTGAACGTTATATTGCACAGAAAGTCTGAGGTAATCTTTAAACACTTGTACAGTGTCATGTTCTGCTAACAATATAGATTAATTGGGGGTATGAAGCAATGAGCCAACTGCAACTGAAACTTTAGTTTCAGTTGCAGTTGGCTCATTGCTTTAGGCCTTTAGGCCAGCAAACAATAAAAGTTATCAAACTAATTGACCTGAATCGACTTTACTGAATAATAATTTTTGAATCTTCTTCTTCAGTTGCAAAATTCAATGCACAGAAGTTCTGTCTCTGCCTTCTTGGTATACTTAGGCACCAATCATGAACACTTAAAGTCTATTATTTTAGATTATGTTAGTCCCTATCTCTCTTTCCAATGATGACATTGAATGAATGAGAAAACATATTTTAACATAGGTACATTATAATATATTTTTAGGCTGTGTTTTTATAACTTTTTATGAATAAAATGGATTGATGATACCTAAATCTAAGTAAGTTATGACATCATCAATATGTTAAAAGTTCAGTTTATTGTATGTATACTTCCAGATAACACAAGGATCGATTTCCCTGATAGACCGTGAGGCTCACCGACTGTGTTGGTCGCTAACATACTCCAGAGCTGAATATTACTACAACACGGAAGTGCCAGCCCCCATTGAGGTCAAAGCTGAGCCAGAGTCAGATGTTACCGATACTAGCTGTGGACAAGGGGAATTGGACAAATTGGATGGTATGGTACTTTTCTGATGCTCATCCAATGGATTTCTTTTAAATATGTGTTGTGTATGTTTTGTGTTGAAGGCAATATGTTACGAAAAGTGTGTTTGTAGGTTCTCCGCAGGGAGCAGACAGGTGTGATACGCAATGCTACTCTGATGTAGAAGACCCTGTCAGTCTATCACAGTGCGTTGTAAAGATAAAAGCTATAGACGAGCGAAAACTAAGAAAAGGTATGGTTTTCTTTGTTTCTGGGCCTCCATTGGATTTGCTCTCCTAGCTAAATGTCAATGTTGTATAATATAAGTAAGAAAAACATTTACAGATGTTTCTCCAGCACAATCATCTGCTGCTGACGAACAGAAACAAGCTGAAAGAAGCACAACCAACAGGAACCAGCGCAAGTCTCAACGACAGTCAACAACTCGGACTGCTCAGGGACCGCACCAGTGTAATGTTTGTCTGCGACAGTTTCAATACCCTTCACAAATGACGACACATTTTAGAACTCACACTGGGGAGAAACCATTTCAATGTAATGTTTGTGATCGTCGTTTTAATAAAAAGTCTAGTTTATTACGACACTTGAGAACTCACACTCGGGAGAAATCATTCCAATGTGATAATTGTGATATACATTTTAAACAAAAGTCTCATTTATTACAACACTTGAGAACTCACACTGGGGAGAAATCATTTCAATGTGATGTATGTCAAAAAGCGTTTATTTATAAAAGTCAATTATTACTTCACATCAGAACTCATACTACTGGGGAGAAACCATTCCAATGTAATGTTTGTGATCAACGTTTTAAACAAAAGATTCATTTATTACAACACTTGAGAACTCACACTGGAGAGAAACCATTTCAATGTAATGTTTGTGATCGTTGTTTTATTCGAAAGTCTACTTTATTGCAGCACCTGAGGACTCACACTGGAGAGAAACCATTTCAATGTAATGTTTGTGATCATCGTTTTATTCAAAAGTCTACTTTATTGCAGCACCTGAGGACTCACACTGGAGAGAAACCATTCCAATGTGATGTTTGTGATCGTCGTTTTAATCAAAAATCTACTTTATTACAACACTGGCGAATTCACACTGGGGAAAAACCATTTCAGTGTGAGGTATGTCAACATCGGTTCAATGATAAAAAAAATTTGCTTAGACACTTAAAAATTCATACCAGAGTGAAGTGAAACAGTTTCAATATGAAGTGTGTCAATATCGGTGCAGTCGAAAAGATAATTTGTTGCAACCATTGAATTATAAATAAATATTATATATATTAGTTCGTTGGTTGCAACACTTGAGAACTCACACTGGAAAGGAAAGGGGTCCTAACTAGAACATCTGCCAATTAGTAACCATAAATGACAATAGATGGCGACATCGGAATGTAATACTTTATGGCCAGCCATGTCGGGAACAAGTGTCTGGCCATGCCGCCACCGGCCGATCCAAGATGAGCTGGCCCTTGATTATACAAATTACAAACGTACATATTGTGCCTCAGTTGTCTCAAAAGCTAAAGAAATCGTAATAAAACATAGAAGTCTTACAGAGACCTTGTCGCTTTAGTTCAATTCCTTGGATCTTAAGATACAACTGAGACACGACATCCTTTGTAATTAGTCTAATCGCCCCCCTCTTGATGTCATCAATAAGGTCTTGCGTGCCAATGGTTTCACAACTAAGGATGCTGAAGATCGTGCGAAGTGTAGAAGATAAAATAGGAAAAGCGGACCCTGGCCGACCAACGAGGCGTACGGGTCGCGTCATATAAAAAGTACGCTGGAATAGAGAGGGAGTGAAACTTGCGCATGGGTACGACTGACGAACCAATCGCGTTCGCCGGACGAGACCCGCCCGACCCCCGCATAGACCGATAAAACACGTATTGCACAGCTTAACCGCCAGCGTCCATTTTACATGACGCAACCTGTACGCTGAAGATGCAACCGGGAATACAGAGTGCCGATGTGTAACAGTGTGACACATTGGGAACATCATCAGTCGTGTAATACTGTGACACATCGATATTATTTCCCTTCGTGTCTCAGTTTCACAAATCTTGGTATGACTCATCGGGAACAAACGGGTAGACAATTAAGTAGATGAGAACAAGAGAATAGCCATGACATTGTATGTTAGTATAGTCTATGATTCTAGTAAAAATTATCTACTTATAGTAAACATTTATAAATTTAATTTATTTATTGTTATTTTGAAAGGAAACAATAATGAAAATAAAATCTTGTAGTAGTTATTTAATAGTAAAAAAATATCCTTAAATGATTAACAATTTCGCTTTAAAAATAAAAAAATCCTCTGCATCTTGTTGTTTAGTTTTATTTAATATCCACTAGCTTTTGCCCGCGACTCTTTCCCGTGAAAACTAATTAACATCTCGGGTACTAAGCGGCGTACCTGAGGTGTCTTTACAGGGCCAGTCCATACTAATATTACAAATGCGAAAGTCTGTTACGCTTTCTCGGCTAAACCGCTGGACCGGTTTTGATGAAATTTGATATGAATATAGTCGAATACCCGGGGTCAAATATAGGATTTTTTTTTCAAAAATTAACCCCAAAGGGGCTGAAGTGGGAGGTCAAAGTTCGTCTAATAAAAAAAACATAGCAGATACACTTTTAGCTGCGGGCGAAGCCACGGTGTAACAGCTAGTTATCAATTACATATAATAAAACTAAACTCCATTTATTCTTACCAGTCCTATCATGTAAGCAATCTTACCATGTCTTTTTATGATTTCACAACTGTTCGATGCTCGCAGATGCATATTTAAAAACATGTCATGATAGTAGGCTAGTTAGTTGGAATTAAACAATCATCCCGAGCAGACGTTCGTTTTCTTTAAAAAGTGCAGTGCAAACCACAATAGTCCCTAACCACAAAGTAGTTAAAAGGGTACAGAGGGAAAGCTTCATACAAGCGCTTCAAATAAGTACACTACTACAAGCTTGAACGCGCGAGGTGCTTACGCACACACGCACTGTCACGTACAGTGCCAAACCGGTTCAAACCGGCTCGGCGCCACTCGGCGGGGTGCGAAATGTCAGGGCTCGCGCAGTCGTGGGTTCGCGCAGCGTTCCTGATTTGTTCCTTTTTCGGTCGTGTCGTTTTGTGTTTAAAATAGTAAACAAAATGGTTTAATCAATATGACACCAGTGTTATTTATGTGAAGTTAAGGAAAAATACTGACACGTATCAGAGTCTATAAAATAGATACTAAC
Source organism: Ephestia elutella (assembly GCA_018467065.1). Classification (NCBI taxonomy): domain Eukaryota; kingdom Metazoa; phylum Arthropoda; class Insecta; order Lepidoptera; family Pyralidae; genus Ephestia; species Ephestia elutella. The sequence continues at coordinate 9,245,597 of CM031587.1, read as the reverse complement.
ATTGTATTTATTTTTCATTATTAAAAAATTGCACTGTTTGCTTAAATAATCATATAAAACATAAAAAAACTGTCCACGGGATCGAGGCTCCGGGACGCGGCTAGTATAACAATAATTTCGTATCGTAAGTGCCAACAACAATACAAATCAATAGGTAGGTATCTTTTCCCGCGGATTGACACAGGTAGGTATATGTATAAACATAGTACCTAGCATATCTTAACTAATATTGCGAAAGTGAGTTTATTTGTTGGTTACTTCTTCACGCTTTATCTACTGAACCAATCTTCCTGAAATTTCGCAAATATAGATATAGTTAGATAATAGTACATAGGGCACCTACCTTTCATTCCGAGAAAAAGCACTGTTCCCGTGGGAAATTCACGCGGGTGAAGTCGCGGGCAAAAGCTTGTTTTATATAATACGAGATTTATGTCCCAGATGATTGACTTATATACATAGGTAACTATATAGGTGACTAATTACCCTATTTGTGATTGAATTATCCTAGTATCATAAATGCGAACATATACTATGTTGGAGTAGGTATACCTACCTATGTTCCGTTTTTTGTGCCTGAGCGGCTAAAAGGATTTCAATAAAAGGTATAGATATAGATTGGATCTTGGAGAAGAATATAGGCACCTTCCTTCCAAAAACGTTTTTGTGATTTTTCAAAAACTACTAATCCAATTTGCATGGAGTTTTCGCTATTCGCCTCGAAATACTCCGTAGTACAACTTAAGTGACTAAGTACAACTTTCAATGTTAAACTGTTTTTCTTTCAATATACTAAAAATAGAAATAATGTTTTTTTTCAATAACCAAGTGACAGCCCTATAAGAATAGGTATGAATTTTGTCGTCTCTTAGGAAGCTTTCCATCTGTATAGTTTTTAGTAATCTGTGCCCTAACGCTCGAACATATGGTCGCAATTCGGCCGGATAGTTTGCGATCACCAGTGAGATATGGATCGTCTTTAACTGGTTTTAGAACAAAAGGATTACCGGGCGAAGGTCGCCTACCTGAGCTATCAAGTACCTATGGAGTGATAAAGTGTGACTTTTTCATAACCTAATAAGACATTTAGAAATTTACGTAAATAACAGTGTTCGGACATTGTGTTGTTATTTGTTTTGAAGAACGTTTATGTACCTACTATGGAAGAATTACGGATTATAGAAAACATTTCAAGTCTATTAAGGAAGACACAAGCCAATCTTAAAAAGTGTCCGAAAACAAGGCTAACAAAGGGATACGTAGAAAGTAAATTAGACAGTTTAAATGTATACTGGGATAAATTCCTTGAGGCGCATTCGTCATTGATCAAACGTACAGCTAAAGAAAAATATGATGAAATACCATATTTGGCCAATGAGGAATTCGACATTATTGAAGAATTATACTTATGTCTCAAGGCGGATTTAAGGGATTTGTTGGACAGATTATCGAGTGGACAACAACAACAATCCTCTAATATGAATTGTGCAAAATTACCCAGGATCGAACTACCTACGTTTGCCGGCAGCTACGAAGATTGGGCTAACTACAACGACTTGTTTACTTCATTAGTACATAACGACAAAACATTAAGTAAGGTACAGAAACTGCACTATTTAAAGGCCAGTGTCAAAGGCGAGGCTGAGGCGTTATTAAGGCACATTCAGGTGACTGAATCAAATTATGATCAAGCTCGTGAAATTCTTACGAACCGGTACGGTAACAAACGGTTAGTCGTTAACTCCTTGCTGAAACGGTTATTTAGCCAAAAGAAGTGTTCTAGTCAGACTGCCAGTCAAATTAAAATTATTTTAGATACTACGGAGGAGTGTTTAAATGGTTTAATAAATGAAGGAATTTTTATAACCTCCTGGGATCCGATTATAGTATACCACGTAGTACAAAAATTAGATTTGGAGACTCATAAGGACTGGGAGGAACATGCGTATAACCTGAAACAAAATGAGTTACCTACCTGGCGCGACCTGAAACAATTTTTGGAAGGAAAGTTTAGAACTTTGGAGCTGGTTACGAATACAAACAATACGTCAACAATAAAGGAGAAGAGCCAAACTCACAAAGGCAAATCGTTTCATGTTGCATCACAATCGACGGTTCAGACCTGTATAAACTGTGGAGAGACACATACCTTAAGTCACTGTAAGACGTTCAGCAAACTGCAGCCTCAAGAAAGAAGTGAATTTGTAAAAAACAAAAATTTATGTTTTAATTGCTTGGCGGAGGGTCATTCTGCATGGAAGTGCCGTGTACCAGTTGCCTGCCGCATCTGTAAGAGAAGACATCACTCGTTACTCCATGAAAATACAGACTCCAAAAAGAAGGACAACATACAAACTCACCACAGCCTTGATGATACTGAAGACGAATACAAAGAAGACGAACACAAAGAAGACGAACAAACAGACGACGCAATAGCTACTCATTTCACAGCAAAGAAATCTACAGCTTTGCTTGCTACGGCATTGGTTCCAGTAAGAGATGAGAAAGGATACGTAACAATATTGCGCGCGTTAGTGGATGTAGGATCTCAGGCCAACTTTATCAGCGAGAGAGCAGCACAAACCTTAAGGGTCAAGAGACAATCGGCTAAGGGAAACATCACAGGTGTCGGTTCAACAAAGACGACTGTCAAGCACGTAGTACAGCTGGAACTTCTATCAAGTCACGACGATACATTCCAGCTTGATATAAAGGCATATGTAATAGCTACACGACTGACTACTCATCTTCCGACGAAGAAAATCAAGACGCCTGCTGACAATTGGAAACATTTAAGAGGACTTACCTTAGCTGATCCGAATTATCATGAAGTAGGAAAAATCGACCTTCTTCTTGGTGTTGAAGTATGTTCCCAAATTTTGAAGAGTAAATTAATCAAGGGTCCACCGGGTTCCCCATGCGCCCAAAATACAAGCCTTGGTTGGATCTTATTTGGGGCAGTACAAGACGCAACTTCCTCTGAAGAAATAATTGTCATGCATCACAACCTTGATATTGATGATATGTTGAGGGACTTCTGGGAAATAGAGCATGACAAGAAGAAGAAATATACAAAGGAGGAAATTGCTTGTGAAAGATTATATGAAGAAACTTACGCCAGAAACGAAGAAGGAAGATACATGGTAAAATTGCCATTTAAGACGGAAAACCCTAAATCACCGGAAGGTCAGACTACTCAGACTAGAGAGATAGCAAAGAAAAGACTTGAACAGTTAGAAAAACGATTAAGAAAAGATGAAACGCTAAAGGAAAGAGTACACGAAGGTTTTAGAAGAAGACAAAACTTTGAATCATTTAGAAGAAGTTCCATATGAAGAAGTCAAAAGTACAGCTGTGTACCTTCCTCAACACGCAGTGATAATACAAGATAAGGATACCTCCAAGGTTCGCACCGTTTTTGACGCATATTCGAATGGGTCAAATCACATATCCCTAAACGAAGAATTGGTGGCGGGCCCACAACTGCAGGAAGATATGAAGTCGATCGTCATTAGGTGGAGAAGGAAAAGATATACCGCTGATGTTCAAATGCTTTATCGACAAATTCTAGTTACAAACGAAGACTTCTATATGAATGACTGGATGTCTAAAAATTATACTTTACCTGAAGCTGTGGACACTGCAAAAAATATTACTGCTATTTTACAAAGAAGAGGAATGATATTACAAAGGTGGACATCCAATAACACGGAATTTCTGAAACAAACTGAGCTATCGAAGAGAAATTCAGGAATGAACGTCGATACTAAGATAGATAGAACAACGAAGGCCCTCGGACTTTCCTGGAACGTGGGAGAAGACAAATTTCAATATAATTTTCACTTACCTCAATCAGATAAAGTAATGACAAAGAAAAGTGTACTAGCGGAGATCCGACGGCTTTTTGATCCACTCCAGCTGGCTGGTCTCCACTCTGCTACCTGCAAAAATATTAATACAGAAATTATGGCTGAAGGGAGTCGGCTGGGAATGTTGTACTGATGATCTGGACCCTGAAACAAAAGAAGAATGGATTAGTACAAGAAATAGCAATGAACACCTGAAAGAAATAAAATTAAAGAGATGGATTGACACGACACAAAATAATATAAAGGAAATACCTGTGGAAAAATGTAAAAAATTGACAACTGAGTTAAAGATGAGAAAGAATTACCTGTCAAAAACGAAATTAGAAGAAAAGAATGAAGATATGAAAAATATACTTACCGAGTTTGGAGATTTTAACACATTGACAGAGCTGCTGAATAAAATTGCCTATTGTAAAAGATTCCTGAAAGGTAAAATTTACTTAAATAGAAGTTTAGATTTTCCAATGACGATTGAAGATATAGACAACTTATTGACTGTTTGTATCAAAATTGCAAAGAGAAAATTGTTTTTTGACGAAAGGGAAAATCTAAAGCACAAGGTCAAGATGAGAACCAGAGTAAACAAGAAAGGCAATTTAAAATCACCACACTCATATTTAGATTTTAGCAATATTCTCAGGGTGGGCGGTAAGAACCGAAACGTAAACCAACCCACGTGAGTCTACCTACAGTGTCAAAAGTGGCGAAAAGAAAGTCAAAAGACACGTCACTAAACTGGGCCTTCTGCCTATTGACACTTAAAATCGATATAATTTTAGTTCTTTCTCAATTTGACATTAGATTGATTAAATTATAAAAATATTTAATTATAATAAGATTCAATTTCCAAATAATTAACGTAGTTTATTAAATTTAATTTTTTAGATTGATTTTGAATGGTCCAAAATAGTCAAAATTTGCATGCAGATTTATTTACTTGTTGGAATGTATTCTGTTCTCAACATTAATACATTTTTAGCACATGTCATAATACAAATTGATTTGTTTTTGTGTACATAGGTGTACAACTTGTTGTAGTCCGTACTATATACAATCTTGTATTCAGTATATTTGCATGTTTCTAAATTGTAATATTTGATTAAAGGTCTTTAGAGCCCTTTGGTGGGCGGTATGTTCGATGCTCGCAGATGCATATTTAAAAACATGTCATGATAGTAGGCTAGTTAGTTGGAATTAAACAATCATCCCGAGCAGACGTTCGTTTTCTTTAAAAAGTGCAGTGCAAACCACAATAGTCCCTAACGCTCGAACAACAACAATATAAATTAAAATAGGCTTTTTAGGAAATTACTTACGTGGTTAATAAATGTTTTACTTCAGAATGTTTAGGTTTGAACTAATATTTGATTTATTTTCAACAAAAAGTACTATGAAGATTGTTTACATGATAGGACTGGTAAGAATAAATAGAGTTTATTGTAACTACGAGGGGTCTTCGGGCCAATAGAAGCCAAAACCATTTTGTCTGTCTTTCTGTCTGTATGTTTGTAGCACATCACGCAACAACTACTCGACCTTTAATGTTGTATTGTTGAAAGTCTAACCTAAAAACGCCAGATACGCTATTATTTTGTTTATATATCTTCCTTGTACAGATATTATACAGTTTTATCATATGCAAGTATTGACGGCTGACAATAGCGGATTTAGAGGGGGAGGGCACGTGCCCCCCCCAGACTGCTATTTTGTGTACATATTAGTGTATTTTGTGTAGACCGAGATTCCATAACAGTACATATCAAATTAAGATCAGAGTTCAAAAATAACAGAATTTTCTCTGATTTCCATATCTTACAGTTAATCTGGTCAAAAGAATCCAACCGAAACCATAACTAAGGCGGCAAAATTTCCCTTTTTGATTCCAACAGTTTTTAGGGTTCGTCTCGAAATTCCCCGTTCCCGGGAATTTCTCGAAGAATTCTCTGGTTATTCGTTCTCGAGAATATTTCCGAAGTTTCTGCTTGTTTTTTGAAAACGTGAACAGCACATCTACGTGCAGCCTAGTATAGCTTGCATAGTTCGCACATCCTTGTGAAATGAAATAAAATTGATTTTATTTATAATTGATTTATTTTTAAACTAGCCGTTACCTGCGGCTTCGCCCGCGTGAGTTTCGCTTAGATGAAAAATCTTTTGGTGTTCCAAACTGTAGTAACCTAAACTCCAGTACTCAAGCCATTTGGGTATCCCGTGTCCCGCGGGAATATATGTTGATGAACGGGAACAGATGTTCCAGATCTTCAATATTTATACGTCAGTAGAAAATGCTCATCAGGTTGAACGACTTTTCTAAGGCGCCATTTCTATATATGTAATAGTGTAGCTGGTCTCTTGGAGTTCTTCATCAGATGATCCTGATCTTCGTTTTATATACGTCAACAGAAAATACTCGTCAGATTGATAAACTTTTGCAAAGGTACCATTTCCATATTTCTTATAGTTTAGCTCAGGTGTTCCAGTTTTCAAAATCAATTATAGCCTATATGTTGTCCAGGTTTAATAGCTTCATCCAAATCCGTCCAGTAGTTTTTGCGTGAAACGCGTACATACATACAGACAGACAGACAAGAAATTCCAAAAAAATATTTTTGCTTTCTATTATTCTTTTTAAGTGTCCCTCTATCCATTTCAGTCAAAAATACTAAATGTACAGACAAAATATTTTTACTGTTTTATTATATGTATAGATAGGCTAAAAAAAAAATTCTGGATCCGCTCCATATAGATTTAATACTAACAAATTATGATCCCTGTTGGTCGAAATAAAAGATTTATTATTATACATTATTAATAATTCCCCGATTTATTAGTTGCTGGCGCCGTACGCGTTGTTGCGATGAATCTTGGTCAGCGTGTGCCTCCCGAGCTGGGATTTGACTTTGAATGCCACGTCACACAGTTCGCATTTGAATGGTTTCGCTTCTATGTGTTTGTATGTCATGTGACTTCTCAGACCCTGGGGAAGATAAAATAGTACATTGTTAACGAGTGGGTGAAAGTAACTTTTTTATAGCGAGGGCGCCAATAGTTCGAGGGACTCAAAAAAGTCTTTCACCCGAGGTAAACACTGTGCTTTTCATTACGAATACAAGGAAAGTAAAAATAAAAACATGAATTAGCTAAAGAAATGATGAGTGAATTATACGGAAGCATAAACAAAACTCTAAACTTGAAAAAAAAAATGATCGGCTTTAGCTTACAGCATATTTTTTTTTTCTAAGGCCGACCATCTATTTAGCTATAAGATTCTTTCCATTTGGTTCCATCATTGAAAAAATGATAAAAAAATGAGAAAAAATTGAAAACGATTCTCCCTAGGGCTGAAAAGTATTACTTTCTCCACGCTCCTTCAAGACTTCAGACTTACTTTTAGAGTATGAGTAATGAAAAGTGATCTTTCTTATCGAGTGTGTTTTATTTTATTTATTAGGCTGGCCGCATACATACGTTTACCGTATTCGTTTTCCGAATGCGTAATTTCGAGTTGGAATTCCGTAAGACTACCGCAAACGTTCGTTTTTCTTCATTCGGAATGTATCCACTTCAGTACAGAAGTGATAGCGTAACTGAACGCACGACGATGGAGGACGACGATTTATTAGCAATTGCATTTCTGTTATCAATAAATAAGAAAAAGAAACGTCGTCGGTATTGGATACATCCACTAAATACTCGAAGAGTCTATGAGAGTCCGTATTATTTGAAGAGAGCTAAGTTACGAGCACACCCAGATAAATTCTTTGATTTCTACAGGATGTCAATAAATTCTTTTGATGAACTTCATAATGGCATACGCCATAAATTTATGCGTAACCAATACAAAGAAAACGTACGCGCGCGGCGCGGGCGCGGAACTGAATAGAAGTTTCCGAACGTGTGCGCCGGCACGAACAAAATGTATGCAAGCGCCGCGTTCCGCATGACGTCATTAGGTTTTTTCGAGTAGGTTTCTCCGAACGCGCCGGCTTGCTTACGAAACGTACATGCGGAATTTATTCCGTTCGAGAAAAAAACGAACGTGTGCGTCAGTTAATGTATTTTCTACTGATTCCATGCATTCATATGTCCGAATACGGAAAACGAATTCGGAAATCGAATGCGGAAAACGTATTTATGCGGCCAGCCTTAAGGTGTGTAAAACAGGTTACCGATATTACATAAAAAAAAATACAATTTAAGTATGGAACTAGGTTCTAACCCAAAACATACACAGGTTTCAAAAATATACATACATACATAGAATCACGTCTTTATCCCTTACGGGGTAGACAGAGCCAACAGTCGTGAGACTCGAAGGCCACGCTTAGCTGATTAGTGAGCTTTCTGATGGAATGGAGATTCAGGTATAGTGACAGGTTGCTAGCCATCGCCTATGAGTGGAGGAATCCCCAATTTAAATAAAATATAGAAACAAATATAAAAAAAATAAAATAAATAAATATAAATATATGCAATTCAAAAATATAGAAACGGAAAAACGAACTTATCGAGTGTGTTAAACTAACACTGGTGTTAGATTAACACACTCGATAAGACTCGTCGTAAACTCATGTCCGATGCCTTTAGGCGACTCACATTCAAGTCGCCTAAAGGCATCTGACATGAGTTTACGACTACCGCCATCTAGTGGCAGTAGCCGCACACTAGTACACTGAACAATCAGCCAATGTGCAGGTTTCCTCACGATGTTTTCCTTCACCGGAAGCAAGTGGTGGTCGATGAAAACTACCATACATGAGTCAGATTGGTATACAAACTCATGTAGCACGGGCAGGATTCGAACCTGGGGACCTTTGCCACAGGCGGGCGCCCTACTACTCGGCCACCGCTTCGCCTTATAAGGCACGGAACAGGGTTGTTGTGGATGCCGATTTTTTCACATCCGCGGATGTGAATGCAGATTTTTGAAGGCTCACATCCGCGAATGCAGATGCGGATGTTTCAGATCCTAACTAATATTATAAATGCGAAAGTGAGTTTGTTTGTTGGTTTGTTTGTTACCTCTTCACGCTTTATCTACTGAACCAATCTTCATGAAATTTCGCATACACATAGCTGGAAGTACGGAGAAGGACATAGTCTACCGTTCATCCCGGGAAAAAGCACTGTTCCCGTGGGAAATTCACGTGGGCGAAGCCGCGGGCGGAAGCTAGTTCTATATAATATAAATATAGTATATATATAAAGAATTAAAACAATGCATGAATGAAATAATGAATTAAATCATTTTTTAATGAAAATTTGTATCACAGAAATAATTAACCCCTATTTTTTACTTCACTCAAATTATTTTTTATTAGTACGTGAAGTACAAACGAACACGTAATGACTTATTTGCATGAAACAAATGATGCACCACAACAAACGCGTCGGATCTTGTGTCTGTTTGTTTTGCTCCCATTGGTCATTGCCACGCGCGAACGGCACGCGCCATTTTGAGGCCCCGCCCCCTTTTCTTTCCTGTCGCAACTCGTATGACATTCGCATCCACATGAAAATCTGCATTGATTTATTGCGGACTAGCTTTGCCCGCGTGAATTTCCCACGGGAACAGTGCTTTTTCCCGGGATGAAAGGTACCCTGGGGTAGCAAGGGGCTTCGAATAACATCTCATGTAGCCCAAGCCAACCTCACCTGCTCGTGGTGCACTCTGCTGATTAACAGACGAGGCTCTGGCGACCCACAAACCCACCAACCCGCATTGGACCAGCGTGGTGGGATTAAGGTCCAACCCCCCCTTATGAAAACGAACCAAAATCCCCGGCTCCTAGTGCCCGGCAGCTCCAGCGGCCCCGGCATTGACGGATATCGGACCAGCCCTGGAGCAAGGGGTGCGAAGAATCACCGGGCGGGATCGATTCACCGTCAAACAACCAAGGCGATGAAACTGGACTCCGATAAACTACATGTAATAGCATATAACGTTAATACACTCATGAGTGAAGAACGCTTATTGGAATTAGAGAACGCATTGAAATACATAAACCACGACATTATAGGCCTCTCTGAAGTTCGTAGAGACAGAGAAGAAATCATAGAAAGAGAAAACCATATATTTTATCATTTTGGAATTCCAGGAGGCCAGCATGGTGTTGGTTTTCTTGTTGCTAAAAAATGGAAAGATCACATTGTAGAATTTGCTGGATATTCAGAGAGAGTGGCCGTGCTTAAATTTCAAGTTAATAAAAAAATCACTTTAACAATAGTCCAAGCTTACGCACCTACAACAACATATTCGGATGTAGAAGTAGAAGAGTTTTATGATGTCCTCAATAGAGCCTGCGATGAACACCGAGGTACATGGAACATTGTCCTCGGTGATTTTAATGCTAAGATAGGCACTGGGAGCGAATGGGACAACCGCCATATTCTCGGCCCACATGGTTTAGGAGAACGGAATAAACGTGGAAAGCGTCTTATCCAATTCGCTTTCGGACAAAACATGAGTATTAGTAACAGTTTCTTTTCAAAAAAGCCACATCGCCGTTGGACCTGGATGTCGCCAGCTAAATTTAAGAATGAAATCGATTATTTCTTGTCTTCTCACAAAAACATTATTACAAACATCACTGTTCTAAACAAGATTAAATATAGCTCCGATCACAGGCCCTTGCGTGCAACAATAAAGTTAAATACCAAGATTCTTCGTTCATCACTATTTAAAACTCAAATTAGGCGCCTTAAAAAAGAAAATATCCTCAATCATTACAACCAGTTCAATTTAGCACTTGAAAATAGCTTTAGCATTCTAGAAAATAACGAGGTTACACATGTTGATACCCAATTTGAAAACATTCAAAAGTCCATAAAAACGGCAAGCCAAAAAATTGCACACACCACTATTAATCCCCAAAAATTAAGCCAACACACCTTAGATCTTAAACAAACTAGAGACAACAGTAAAGACCTCGATAAAGCTCAGTACAGTGCCCTTGATAAACAGGTAAAACGAAGCATTCGTCATGATATCAGACACAATAATACACAATTAGTAAAAACAGCACTCATACAGGGTACTGGATTTAAATTGGCTAAAGATAGTTTTACTAAACATAAAACCTGGATTTCTAATTTGAATGACCAAAACGGTAAAAAGCAAACCAATCCACATACAATATCCCAAATCTGTACAAATTTCTACAAATCTCTTTATGCCGATCCTTCTCGACCAGCCATTTCTAAAGAATATGTATATGCTAGCTCAGTTCACCCTATATCTCTTAATGAAATTAAAACTGCTATGAAATCTATGCAATACAATAGAAGTCCAGGTCCAGATGATATAAGCTCCGAAGCACTGAAACTGGGAAAAAATATTTTGTTACCTCGACTAACACAACTTTTCAATACTATCCTATTTACAGGAAAATTACCAAAAAATTTCTGCCATGCCAACTTAATTTTACTGTTTAAAAAAGGAGATAAATCCGATGTTTCAAATTACAGACCAATAAGTTTAACGTCACATATTTACAAATTATTTATCAAAGTTATTCAAAACCGTATAGCCCCCCACTTAGACGAATGCCAGCCACCTGAACAGGCAGGATTTAGGCCTAAATACTCCACCACTGACCACCTTCACACACTAAATCAAGTCATAGAGAAATACAACGAATTCAGAAAACCCTCTATATAGCCTTCATAGATTATTCCAAAGCCTTTGACAGTCTAAAACATACATCTATATTTACATCTCTTGAAAACCAAAAATATTAACAGCACATATATTCATCTTCTCCAAATTATCTATCATAATAGCACAGCTTCAGTTCAAACCCAAAAACCTGGACTTGAATTTAGTGTTGAACGAGGTGTTAAACAGGGGCGACCCGCTGTCTCCCCAACTCTTCACAAGCTGTCTCGAAGAAGTCTTCCAAAAACTGGCAGTTCCCTGGGAGAACATGGGCATTGTTGTCGGCGGCCAGAGGTTAACTAATCTGCGATATGCTGATGACATTGTTCTGTTCTCACAGTCAGCACCTGATCTCAAAAAAATGCTCCAAGATCTGAGCACGGCGGGCCTTGAGGCTGGACTTGCGATAAACCGGTCAAAGACCAAAGTCATGACCAACAGTACCAAGCATGCGATCAAGTTAGATGGGCAGGCATTGCAATATGTCGAGGAGTATCTCTACCTGGGCCAGATAGCATCATTCAACAATAGGCAAGATCAGGAAATCGATCGCCGTACTGGCAATGCCTGGAAATGCTTCTGGTCCATGAAAGACCTATTGAAGGGCACCCTTCCACTTTCCCTTAAGCGGAGGCTCCTCGACGTGTGCATACTGCCTATTCTAACCTACGGCTCGCAGACATGGTCTTTTACCGAGGCTCAAAAGTCCAGACTCAAGGTCTGCCAAAGAGCCATGGAGCGCAGCATACTGGGCTTACGTCTTATAGACAAAGTAAGGAACACCAAACTACGCTCCTTAACTAAAGTGGCGGATGTAGATGCAAAGACTGCCAGATTGAAGTGGGACTGGGCGGGACACGTTTGTCAGGCCAGAAAGGTGGGCGAGATTGGCTACCTTCTGGTTACCGGACGGCCGCAGAGGACGAGGTAGACCAAAAAGGAGATGGCGGACGACATAGACAAATTTTTACCTGAGTGGCCAGAACTTGCAATGGAGAGAGACGAGTGGAAGAAAAAGGGGGAGGCCTTTGCCCAGCAGTGGGACACAACACCAACAGGCTAGTTAAAAAAAAAAAGAAAAGAAAGGTACCCTATGTCCTTCTCCGTACTTCCAGCTATGTGTACGAAAATTTTCAGGAAGGTTGCTTCAGTAGATTAAGCGTGACGAGGTAACAAACAAATAAACAAACTCACTTTCGCATTTATATTATAGTTAGGATGCGAATGCAGATGTCCAAATCTATGCGAAAGCTCTGCTTTTGCGGATATGGATGCGAATATTCGCAACATCCCTGGTACGGAACCCTAAAATAAAAAAACTCACAGTCTTGGTGGCCGTAGTGAAGTTACACTGCGAGCACTCGTACAGTCTGCTCTTGGTGTGTGCTCGGATGTGGTCGAGCACACTTTGCTTGTGAAGGAACATCTTCTGGCAGTAGTCGCACTGGTACTTCTTCTCTCGACTGTGTGTCGCGCGGTGCGATATCGAGTCGACTTTCCGACGCGACCTGTGCCCGCATATGTCGCATTCGAATGGCTTTTCACCTAAAATATATATACGTTTCGCTGATAATATTAAAACTTTGGAAAATCAAAAACATTAGGAATATATTACAAAAATAGCGTGAACGTCCGTCCGTACAAGTGAAACCTGCACTCTGGTTGATGATTATCAGCTAGTGTGTGAAATGGAGAAGGCAATGGCAAACCACTCCATTAACATTGCCAAGATGGTCGTTGTGTGTTTCATTCCATATAATGATCACGACTCTTAGTCACCATAATCCTAATCAATACATATAATAAAACAGTAAAAATATTTTGTCTGTACATTTAGTATTTTTGACTGAAATGGATAGAGGGACACTTAAAAAGAATAATAGAAAGCAAAACAATTTTTTTTTAATTTCTTGTCTGTCTGTCTGTATTTATGTACGCGTTTCACGCAAAAACTACTGGACAGATTTGAATGAAACGTTTTTTGTTGTATAGCTATTAAGCCTGGGCAACATTTAGGCTATAATTGATTTTGAAAACTGGAACACCTGATGAAGAACCATAACAGAACAGCTAAACTATAAGTAATATGGAAATGTTGCCTTAACAAAAGTCGTTCAACCTGATTAGCATTTTCTGCTGACGCATAAAAATTGAAGATCTGGAACATCTGATGAATAACTCCAAGAGACCAGCTATAATATATCATATATGGAAATGGCGCCTTAGCAAGCTTGAATAATCTGATGAGCATTTTCTGTAGACGTATAAAAAGAAGATCTGAAACGGTTTGGAACGCAAAATGATTTTTCATCTAAGCGAAATCACGCGGGCGAAGCCGCGGCCAACAGCTAGTAATATAATAAAGAGGAAGTTTTTGTGAGTTCATTTGTAAGGGGTTAATCATCGGAAATTACATACATAACTCGCGTTAATCCTTTCTTAGCGGATGCCTACGTCATAACATCTACCTGCATGACAAATTTCAGCCCGATCCGTCTGGTGATTTGGGCTGTACGTTGATAGATCACTATGTCATTCAGTCACCTTTGAGTTATATATATATACGTACCTGTATGCATAGCTGTGTGATTGTTCCTCTGCTGTGTGGTGATGAACCCCTTCCCACAATACAAACACTGATATTTAGTCACACCGGTATGCGTCATCATATGCTGTTTAAGCGCGCCTTTCTCTTTAAAACTCTTTCCACACTCAACACACTGAATCTCCACCTGCGTATGAGTCTTCATATGTTTTCCCAAATCTGCGTAGATGCCTCCACAAATATCACATTTTTCGCTCAGATCGAAATGTGTTAATATATGAAGTTTCATATAATGCTTCTTGATGTAGTTCCCACATTCAACACATTTCTGCTTTGCGTGATTGTAATGTGTCAATTCGTGATACCAGTAATCACGATGATTTTTGAACGTTAACTCGGCACATTTCTTCGCTAGACTGCATGTGAAAGTGATTCCAACGTGTACTGATTTGTGTTCTTTCAATTCTTGATTCGTTTTAAACGTGTTACTGCATACAGCGCATTTGAACGTTTTAGTTTTGCTCTCTATGTGCATACGCATATGGTTCAGAAGGCCGGTTTTGGAGCTAAATGAGTTGTTGCATGTCGTGCACCGATACGTTTCCTCTGAATCTCTGTCTGTTAGATGAAATATCATGTGCTTGTCATAGCTCTCTTCAGCTGTGAATGTCTTTTGACACTCGTAACACCGGAATTCCTTTTTGATTCTGTAAAGTAAACACTTTGTTAATCCTAACTAATATTATAAATGCGAAAGTGAGTTTGTTAACTCTTCACGCTTTATTTACTTAAGCAATCTTCCTGAATTTTTTTATACCCATAGAAGTACTGTGATGGACATAGGGTACCATCCCGGGAAAAAGCACTGTTCCCATGCGAAATTCACGCGGACGAAGCCGCAAAATAAGTAATAGTTCTAACCTAATATAGGGAAAGCACCAAAGAAGTAACTATTATATTAATATGTGACCAAAGTTTTAGTACTCTGACATTTAAAGAGGTAATGGGGGTCATGCCTGCCCCCCTCCCCCTGGGACTTTTCTTTCTTTTGGATCATACACATAGGTATACTTCCCATCACGTGAAAAGGCCGCTGGTAGGGTGAGGAGGGGGTGAAACTTGCGCATGGGTACGACTGACGAACCAATCGCGCGGATGAGACCCGCCCGACCCCCGCTCACCGCATAGACCGTTATATCGCCTACTGCGCAGCTTAACCGCCAGCGGCCTTTTTACGTGACGGCAACTATACTGAAAATCGACACATGATCAGAGATGGGTTTATGCCGGGAATAAACTTAATACCTGTGTTATTTTTAGTAATTAAGTTATATTATACTGTAAGTTTTCCAATTAAAAAAAAATAAATATACAGGAATATAAGGTTTTTGCCTGACGAATACCCATTCATGGATGGGCTTATGACCAGGAATAATTGGAACCTTCAAAAAACGAGTCTACGTCTTCTTGAAAGGCCGGCAACACTCTTGTGATACCCCTGGTGTTGCAGTAGTCCATGGGCAGCGGTGATCGCTTACCATCAGGTGATCCGCTTGCTTGATTGCCGCCCTATGTTATAAAAATAAATAAACAGGCAGAAATCGTTTCTTCCCGGCGTAAATGCCAACAACTTCAGAATACTGTTGGAGGTAGCCCGAAGTCTGCTTGCCAGGGATGTGCAGTGCTTAGTACGGGGCTTGCGACGCATGGTACGTGTTCAGCAGACCAAAAGAAATCAAAACACCTGCTCAAATTGAGCAGGAAGAACATTAGAATCATTATAGGAATCCTCACAGGACACTGTCAACTGAACAGGCACTTGACAGTGATTAAGCAAATGGACGATCCCATTTGTCCCAGCTGCCTGGAAGAAGAGGAAACTAGCTTTCACTTAATAGCAGAATGTCCTGCATTTGCCGCTGCAAGGAGAGAAGTATTGGGCTCAGACGTCCTATCTGAGGATGATCTGAGCAACATTACAATAGGGCAGATGTTAAAATTCTGCAAAGTAACGGGTAGATTCAGTGGGTCGCCACCAATGTGAGTTACCAGGTATAGGTAACTCAAAACCCTACACGGGTCTCGGGGAATTGGGTGAAATGGTCCCAGCATGAGTGGACTGATCACCCGTCTGGTGCTCGCGCTGGCGTCCCCATATAGTAAATAATAAAATAATAATGGTATGTGTTCAGTTTTTGTAGCCAATACATACATACAATCACATCTTTCTCCGTTACGAGGTAGACAGAGTCAAGAGTCGTGAGACTCAAAGGCCACGCTTAGCTGAATAGTGGAATCTCTGATGGAATGGAGATTCAGGTAGTGACAGGTTGCTAGCCCATCGCCTGTATAGTAGCCAATATCTAAGGTAATTAAATAATAATCATACTTAGCTCTGGTGCTTCTTTTATTAAAAGTTGAAATATCCTCCAACACATCTGACGGACCTGTTATGGCCTCCTCATTGTCAGATATCTCTAGTACATCGGTGTCTGCCACATTATCTATTATGCTTGGGTCTATAGGATCTATGCTTGAGTTATTGGATTCCAACGGTGTTGCTTCGGTTTCCTCTTTGTCTACTATGCTTGGGTCTATAGGATCCATGCTTAAATTATTGAATTCCAATGGTGTTGCTTCGGTTTCCTCTTTGTCTATCATGCTTGAGTCTATAGGATCCATGCTTAAATTATTGGATTCCAACGGTGTTGCTTCAGTTTCCTCTTTGTCTACTATGCTTGGGTCTATAGGATCCATGCTTAAATTATTGAATTCCAATGGTGTTGCTTCGGTTTCCTCTTTGTCTATCATGCTTGAGTCTATAGGATCCATGCTTAAATTATTGGATTCCAACGGTGTTGCTTCAGTTTCCTCTTTGTCTACTATGCTTGGGTCTATAGGATCCATGCTTAAATTATTGGATTCCAACGGTGTTGCTTCAGTTTCATGTTCATCTTTTATGCTTGGGTCTATAGGATCTATGCTTAAATTATTGGATTCCAACGGTGTTGCTTCAGTTTCATCTTCATCTTTTATGCTTGAGTCTATAGGATCTATGCTTAAATTATTGGATTCCAACGGTGTTGCTTCGGTTTCCTCTAATGAAGCATTGTTTGGCAATTGGTCTTCTAATGTAACACTGTCCATCTGGAATTATTTTACTCTACATTTAATATAAGTAAGTATATGTAATCATCTTATTCATAAAAAGTGAACAAACACTAAGCTAAGGTGTGCGTCCCTTGGGCGCCAAGAGACCAACAACAGCATCCTACGCAATTTAGGATCGCAAGCAGGCTAGCCTGCTACGCAACTGTTTTACAATTTATTGCAGAGTTCAATCGCACCCTAAATTGATAAAATAATATATTTTTACTACCTACTAGCATAGCTTTTACTAACACATGATTCCTTAAATAAATAAATTATTCATTCATTATAATCTTATTTTTACCCACGATGTGAAGGAACAGAACAGAAATGTATTTAGCGCATATTTTATGGTAAGAGTGTTGTGTGTTTGAGCACATTGAAATGTTTACATTTATCTCAATAATTCTTAAGAACGAGTGTATTGAATGGTATCTCTCTGGATAATGGTGAGCTCAACGTTATTTTGGGCAAACCATTGTCACAGGAGGCCAAATCGATATACTCGGTCTGGTGAGTTGTAATGGCTCCGAGATAAGTCAACTCGGAAGTTCCCTATGAGGCTGTCATAGTCACATCACGTGACTAAAGCCTCCAAAAAAAATAGAAAAAAATAATGACAGTTGAAATGATTTAAATGCAGTTTTTAAGAGTTCATCATATGTATATTGTACTAGCTGCGTCCCAGGGCTCGCTCCCCTGGGAATTTCGGGATAAAAAGTTCCCTATGTGCTATTCCCAGTATTTTTCTACCTGTTACCAAATCTACCTACATCCAAACTTTCGCATTTATAATATTAGTAGGATGCCATACAAATGAGGCCAACAGTTGTGAATTTCATTCAAGAAGGTCACTGATGCGTTGCTGACTTCTTGAGAAAGCGATACTCTTTTATTGAAGGCCCCCATTTAAGCAGCGGTCCCCAATGTCGAACCAGAAGTTTTTAAACATCTCAATCGTTTTGATTTCGGTACCTACCTAACCTCACTTTTAGTAGGCAGATAGTTTATTAAAAATATTTTATAGAAAATTAGCATATAATTACAAGAAAATCTTACCTTAATTACTTTAAATTACTTAGACGTTGTTTATGAAATTTTAAAACACAAAACTTAACAAACTACAATAATAACACGGCAAGAAAGAAAACCTCAGCTCAGAAGAAAACAAACCAAAAAAAGTCATTTTGACAGATATAGAGATGTACAAGTTTTTATGGATTTATTGATTTTAAATATTTTTAAATGATTATAATACGACGAGCTCATTTTTATGATGACACGCGTGATTTTGGTTTTGGAAAAACCTGCCATTTTGGTGATATAAGAGAAAATTGAATAGACGTTTGAGTAGGATTTATTATTGTGGACTGACTAAAGGGCGATGCTATGTACCTATTATTATGACTAATGAAATGACACGATATGCGATGGCATCGGCGACATCTAATATTTATCTATCAAATTGAATAAACCACCGTAAAATAAAATAAAATGAAGATAGGTCGAATCGATAGATTATGGTTTGTAAAACTTCGCTTGCACGCAGCACAGCACTGACGATTGTCAAGTTGTGAAAAAAAAAACATTTACGAACAAGTAAATATTTTTCCAGACGTATATTTTCGTCAAAATAACTACATTTACTTTATAATTCTGTATATAACGTGTAACATAAATCATGGTGTGTGTATATAAGTTATTACTTTAAGTCCTGATCCACTATTTACAGTGTAAATAAGCAGGTAAGCATTATATTCTTTCGCTTTAAATTTAACCTTTCTTTTAGAATTTTGGCGGGCGATGTGTTTTGAAAACTTTGAGCGCTAAAAACGGGCCTAATTTTCGTAATTTCGTGCTGAATTGTGCTTGTTTTAATTATTGAATATTAATTATCGTCACGGTGTTATTCTGTAAATTGCATCGTGCGTTAGAGGCGAGAATCGCTTTGTTGCTATTGGATTTTGAACTCAATGTCCTAGTGCAATAAGGTCGGTATAAAGTAGCGATGTAGTTGCGAGATTCGGAAACAGAATAGGGACACCGCAACGAGTTCGGTGTGCGTTCAGATTGGGGGACTGCGCCATTGACGAATTTTTTTTGTTTAATTTTAATTTATTTAATTACTTGCGTGGAGACACTTAATTAGTTTTATTAAATGAAATATAATGTTTATATTAAGAAAATAATATTGTGTCTACTCAAAAATAATTATAATTTTCAAGAAAGTAAAACTAAACTAATTTTGAACTAAAATTCAAAAAAAGAAAAAAAAAAACTAAACATTCTGCTTTATTGGAAATAGAGTTAACTATTAATAAATTAAACCCATAATAATATAATATTAATTTTTAATTATTTCTTTTACTTATATTGACCACGTGTAAAAGTTTACAGGAACTTAAATTCTTCACATATGACTCACATTTGACCACACCAGGATTGAAGATTCAAATATAAATTAGAAATTATTTTATAAACAATAAACAAAATTTTGATTTACTAAAATAAAATATTTGTTAGTTGCGGCCCAGGGTTATGCAGTGGGAATTTATCTTTCAGGGCTGGGTCATTTATCATTTATCAATCAGCATGGCCAAGTACTGGTCCAAATTGATTTAAGTAGCCTTTCTGACTCTTGTGAGAAGAAGAAGGGCTGGGTGTTAGTTATAAAATAAAGGCCGCCGCTGCATCTACATATTTTTACCTAGCTATTTGTATCCTGCCGCTGGGCAAAGCCTCCCCCAACTTCTACTACAGTACAATGTATGGTACAATAGGTGGACTTTTTTTTATATCTATTTTTTGTTGAGGCTTCAGTCGCGTGATGCGACTATGCCAGCCTCATAGGGAACTTCCGTGTTGACTTATCTTTGGACCATTACAGCTCTCCAGAAGGAGTATAAGTATTTGGCCTCTTGTGATAATGGTGTGCTCAAAATAATGTTGAGCCCACCATAGGTGGACTTAATTCAAAAGCATTATCTAACAGTCGACCTTTGGGGTAAACAGAGAACTTCAGTGGGTCTAATAAAGGGATTGTTGAAACTAGATGGGGAGACAAAAATGGAATCCTAACTAATATTATAAATGCGAAAGTGAGTTTGTTTGTTACCTCTTCACGCTTTATCTACTGAATCAACCTTCCTGGAATTTCGCATACACATAGCTGGGAGTACGGAGAAGGACATAGGGTACCTTTCATCTCGGGAAAAAGCATTGTTCCCGTGGGAAATTCACGCGGGCGAAACCGCGTGCAAAAGCTAGTCACGTAATATAGGTCGGTCACATAATGTCTAGAACTTAATCCTAACTAATATTATAAATGCGAAAGTGATTTTGTTTGTTTGTTACCCCTTCACACTATATCTACTGAACCAATCATCCTGAAATTTTGCATACACATAGTTAGAAGTACGGAGAAGGACATAGGCTACCTTTCATCCCGGGAAAAAGCACTGTTCCCGTGGGAAATTCACGCGGGCGAAGCTGCGGGCGAAACTAGTAGTAAAAAAAATTGTGTTTATTTTTCAGATTAATCATTAAGAATCAATATTCAATAAATGGCCCTCCTGTGCTGTATGACCGGATGCACCGCCGAGCCTGCACAAGATGTACACTACTTCCCGTAAGTTGAATAGCTATCATTTGCGCTATCTTTAAGCTACAAACTACTAGCATTTCAGACAGACCACTGCTAAGAAGAAACGCCAAAAAAATCTATCTTCAGAGCTTTGGATAACGGATACATAATCACGTCTTTATTTTTTACGGGGTAGACAGAGTCTAGAGTAGTGGCGCTTTGAATGCAGTAGTAAACTTAGCTTTAAACACAAAATCTATATATATTTAACCTAAAGGTCTGACTGATATAGTGATCTATCAACGCACAGCCCAAACCACTGGACGGATCGGGCTGAAATTTGGCATGCAGGTAGATGTTATGACGTAGGTATCCGCTAAGAAAGGATTAACGCGAGCGAAGCCGCGGGCAAAAGCTAGTAAATAATATAACACCTTTAGTCGTATTCCTCATGACTGAGGGTCGTGGTCATTATATGGAATGAAACACACACAACGACTATCTTGGCAATGTTAATGGAGTGGTTTGCCATTTCCTTCTCTATTTCACAAACTAGCTGATAATCATCAACCAGAGTGCAGGTTTCCTCACGATCTTTTCCTTCACTGGAAGCGAGTTGTGGTCGATGAAAACTACCATACATGACTCAAGGCACGGGCAGGATTTAAACCTGGGACCTTGGCAGCCACAGGCGGGCGCCCTACCACTCGGCCACCACCCCTTCCTATATACGTGGGGCGCACTATAAGTTTCCGGAATGAATATGAAAAAATACTATTAAAGGTACAAAATTAATTTATTGTTTTTCAAAATAATCTCCCTTGGCGTCTATGCACTTTTTCATTCGATGAAACCAGTTTTGAAAACTTTTGTGCCACTCCTCTGTGGTGACCTCTGAAACGTGTTTTTCATACTCCTCGCCAGCCTCTTCTGGTGATGAAAATCGTTGACCGCGTAATTGGTTCTTAATTTTTGGGAACAGAAAAAAGTCACAAGGTGCCAGGTCGGGACTGTATGCAGGATGACTCATGAGTTCTACAGTTTTCGCCTTCATAAAGTCGTTTGTCTGTCTGGCCGTGTGAGAACTAGCATTGTCGTGGTGCAGGATGATACGGCGTTTACGGTTATTTTTACGGAGTTCGTCAATAACTTCCGGCAAACAAATGGTCGTGTACCAGTCACTATTCACTGTACGACGATTCTCTAATGCAACAGTAGCCACGTGTCCAGTTTTATTAAAAAAAGAAGCAATCATCCGCTTAGATGCACTTTTTACGCGCGCCACTTTGGTTGGTTTCGGCTCATCTTGAAAGACCCATACGCTCGATTGCTGCTTTGTTTTGGGATCGTAGCAATAAATCCATGTTTCGTCACCTGTTACTATGTCCCACACCAAATTTGACGCACCTTCGTTGAATCTGGTAAGCATGGCACTGCACCAAGTGACGCGGTCCGTTTTTTGAGCCTCGGTCAAGTTGTGTGGGATCCACCGCGAGCACAGCTTTCTCACACCCAAATGTTTGTGTAGGATTAATTGTATTTGACTCATGCCTATTTCTAAGGATGCGCGAATTTCATGGTAGGTCACATGCCTGTCTGTTTCAATCATACGGCGCACAGCATTGATGTTTTTGTTGGTCACAGCGGTGGACGGCCGACCATCGCGAGATTCGTCACTGAGATTGATACGACCACGCTTGAATTCTGCAAACCAGCTATAAACAGTTGTCTTGCATGGTGCTTCATTGCCAAAAGCTGTTTCAAGCCGAGCGATGCTCTGTTGAGCTGTCAAATTACACTTAAAATCGTAGAAAATCATACTACGAAAATTTTCCCGAGTTAAATCCATGTTGATGCAGACACACAATTTTTTAAATGGCGCCACATGGTAAAAACAAAAGACAGTCAGATGAAACAAACTGCATTCTACAGCCAAAGAGTTCTATTTTCAAATGTTGCAATAAATTTTTAAATATTGTTTATGTAAGTGGCCAGTTCCGGAAGCTTACAGTGCGCCCTATGTATAGAACTAACATACTATATTATTTATTTTTATTTATTACTATATTCATTCATTCATACTATAAGTTAAATAACTTCAATAAGCGATGTCATGCTTCTCTTCCCGTGCTGTTTGGAAAAGTCAATTAAGGGAATGGATTTTAAACTGGGGATTTTTATCATAGGCGAAAGGCTAGCAACCTGCCCAGCTAAGCCAGCTAAGCGTGGCCTTCGAGCCTCACGACTCTTGGCTCCGTCTACCCCGTAAGGGATATTATTGTGATCTTTTTTTTTATCGAGTGTGTGCTACTAACCAAGGAGGCTACTAACCCTGTTGTCAGATTTTATTTCTGTTGACGACCTCTGTGGCCCAATGGTCATTACACCGGAGGTCCCGGGTTCGAGCTCCGGTCGGGTTATGATGGAAAATGATCTTTTTCAGATTGACCCGGGTCTTGGATGTTTATCTATATATGTATTTGTTATAAAATATAGTATCGATCCCATAACACAAGTCTCCAACTTACTTTGGGGGTAACTCAATCTGTGTGATTTGTCCGTATCTCTCTCTCAGCCGAAAGACGTCCACTGCCGGACAAAGGCCTCCTCCAAGGATTTCCACAACGACCGGTCCTGTATTTGTCCGTATATATTTATTTAATATTTTTATTTATTTAATTACGATTACCGCCATCTAGTGACAGTAGCCCCATCTGCCTTTGTTCTCACGGGGCGTCTCCCAACTCTAGCCTGTAGTCTCTTTAGAGTCCTCCAGACTGCCCAGGGAAATACACCACCCGATGAGAGCTTCTTGGCTGGAGGGAGGTCCGTAGATAGCGTAGGATATGACCACTGTTCCAACCTGGCTTTGGAGGCTTCTTGCCCCAAGGAAGCTAAAAAGTGGTAACAAAATCCGCAGCTTGCCAACGAAGCCGGCGCTGCTGAAGCGCTGGCTGGCCGTGATCAGTCCGCGCCGCAAGCTGCGTGCGGGCGCCAGCGTGTGCAGCCGGCACTTCGCGGAGACTGACTACGAGACCGTGCGGGGCAAGACACGGCTCAAGAGGGACAGGGTGCCCGTCAAACTGGGCCAGGTAGGTACAACCATAGCGTGGCCAGCCGGCACTTCGCGGAGACTGACTACGAGACCGTTCTATAGTCATTTAATTGTAAGACATATGTTGTAAAGTGACGTCTTTGGAGAAAATGCAGCAGTGGAGTTTGTTGCGCCGCCTCTTGCTCTTTGGAGACACAAGATGCAAATACGACATCAAAAAGATCGCAAGCAGCAACTGGACTCTCACTGCCCAAAACAGAGAAAGATGGCGAGGATTGAAGGAGGCCTTCACCAACTATTTGGTAGAGAAAGGCTGAAAAAGAATATTCAAATTATTCTTGATTCTGTGTTTACTAAATACTTAAATATTACTAAATACTTATAAATGCGAAAGTGAGTTTGTTTGTGACCTCTTCACGCTTTATCTACTGAATCAATCTTCCTTAAATTTCGCATACTCAGAAGTACATAAGGTACCTTTCATTCCGGGAAAAAGCATTGTTCCCGTGGAAAATTCACCCAGGCGGAGCCGCGGGCAAAAGCTAGTTCATTAATAAAGTCAGCCGCCGCGTCTTTCTTTATCGCGAATAGACATTCGCAATAATATTAAAAACTACTGAATGAATTTCCATACGGTTTCCACCAATGGACGAGGTAGGTCATGAGCAAGGTTTTGGTGTATATTTTACACGGGCGAAACCGCGGGCTAAAGCTAGTAAATTATAAATAAACTTTATGCTTTTCAGAAAACACAATCAACAGATGACCAATCAAATGATTCCAACGAATCTAAATCTAAATCAAATGAGACAGACTCAACAAAAGAAAAAGAGAGCAATACTATTGAAGAGGAATCTAAAGATAGTGAAAAAGGGGTAGAAAATGTAGAAAATGGGGGGGATGAGAAATGCAGTGAGTTTGGGGGTGAGGTAGATAGTGGAGGAGGGAGGGAGAAGGGAGATCCGATGGAGACTGAATCTAATGGAATGAATGGTGCGGAAGAGTCACTCGATACTAACGCTGTAGAAATGTGAGTACATTTTAATTTAATCCAGTGATCCAATACACATTTCTATTTAATGTTTAAAACTGTACTAAGTATAGGAGAAAGGACTATGGGCGGAATCGTCCCCAGTAATGAAACATAGGTCAATCGACATGTCTTGACAAGCTGATATTTTTTTTACTATGGGGTCATGCATGGGGTTTTCATGGTATTGAACATTTACAAATATTTATCCCATACATTTCTATATGGATCCCAAATATTTTTGCAAAATGTTGTTTTTTAATTAACCCCACTGATTTATGAAAGAAATAGGATTTTAATGAAATAGTAGACATTTTAGGAACACTTTGGCATCAGTCCCATTTGTTTAGTGGGTGGGGACGGAGCCCATACATTGGTGCCCTATGTCCTTTAAGAAAAAATATACAATCGGTCTTTATTGGGCCAAAAGAAAAAACTGATTTAATTGAACTGAAGAAGAAACGCGCGGACGAAGTCACCGACACAAGCAGTTCAATTCAATTCAATTTTTTCATATAAATTGTATGCGAATTACATTATTACACCCAATGACATTCTAATTACACCACATATTATCAAACAAATAATGTCATCTTAAAAAAAGTAAAGAAAAAAACAGTTAAATCAATTGCGTCACTCCTAAAAATCATTTACTGCATAACAACATTTCTCCAGTAACAGCAGTCTTTTCTTAAATATTGGGTTTTATAAATAAGAAGGGTAAACAACTTAATTATACAACTTATTATTGTTTTTTTAGACAAATAACTCCGGACATCATTGAAGATTACAATCCCATGTAAGTTACACTTTATTTTTACACGATTCACCAAAAAATGAGTGTTATGTTTTCAGGGTTCAATGCTTAACAGATTTTGATGTGAGAGGTATTGTTAGATTCCTTGCATTCCTCCGAGTGACATAGGCTATGTGAGTTGTCAGTCGTGTTTTTTATTTTTAATAATTGTTGCTTTTGTTGTTGTTAGATTTTTAAAGATTGTTATGGTTCTGTTTTAAACCGCTAAAAAGGAAGGGTTGATTATCAGAGAATGTGTGAATTGGAGAAGGCAATGGCAAACCACTCCATTAACATTGCCAAGACGGTCGTTGTGTGTGTTTCATTCCATATAATGACCACGACCCTCAGTCATGGGGGATACGACTAAAGTAAGAAGAGGGACTATACCAATCAATTTTTTTTAGATTTTTCCGTCTGTCTGTTTGTCCAGGGTTCTTTATGAAAATTAAAAGAATTTTAATTCACGCGAGTGAAGCCACAGGCAAAAGTCACTGCAATATAAGTTTCATCTTTAAGTATAATAAAAGTTGATTTTCTTTACATCAAAAGTTACTTATACAATAGGGATGATGATTGGGTAAAAAATAAAATAAATGACGCTATTTAAATAATGAAACATAATAATTGAATGTCACTTTAATTGATCAATTTTGTTGATCAAACATGGTTTACTATTTTTTAGTTCTAATTAAAGTATACTGGGAATGCTTTTTGACTCCATTAAAAGTGACGTCACTGTTTAGTACTGTCATACAAGTCCCATATAAATTATTGTTTTTGACATTTAGAAAAAAGTATCTAATTTGACTTGTTGTCATCTACCCTATTGTTATTTATTTTTCAGACAAGTAACGCCAGACATCATAGAAGACTACGACGCATTGTGAGTCGATTATTTCAAGCTTTTATTTATTCTCCTACTACATAGTATGAATTTTGGGATAAAACGTACCCTATGTCCTTCTCAGTACTTCTAACTATGTGTATGCGAAATTTCAGCAAGATTGGTTTAGTTAGATAAAGCGTGAAGGGGTAACAAACAAATAAACAAACAAACTCACTTCCGCATTTATAGTATTCGTTAGGGATTATGGATAAAAAGTACGTTATGTCCTTCTCAGTACTTCTAACTATGTGTATGCGAAATTTCAGCAAGATTGGTTTAGTAGATAAAGCGTGAAGAGGTAACAAACAAATAAACAAACAAAACTCACTTCCGCATTTATAGTATTCGTTAGGGATTATATGGATAAAAAGTACGTTATGTCCTTCTCAGTACTTCTAACTATGTGTTTGCGAAATTTCAGCAAGATTGGTTTAGTAGATAAAGCGTGAAGGGGTAACAAACAAATAAACAAACAAACTCACTTCCGCATTTATAGTATTCGTTAGGGATTATGGATAAAAAGTACGTTATGTCCTTCTCAGTACTTCTAACTATGTGTTTGCGAAATTTCAGCAAGATTGGTTTAGTAGATAAAGCGTGAAGGGGTAACAAACAAATAAACAAACAAACTCACTTCCGCATTTATAGTATTCGTTAGGGATTATGGATAAAAAGTACGTTATGTCCTTCTCAGTACTTCTAACTATGTGTTTGCGAAATTTCAGCAAGATTGGTTTAGTAGATAAAGCGTGAAGGGGTAACAAACAAATAAACAAACAAACTCACTTCCGCATTTATAGTATTCGTTAGGGATTATGGATAAAAAGTACGTTATGTCCTTCTCAGTACTTCTAACTATGTGTTTGCGAAATTTCAGCAAGATTGGTTTAGTAGATAAAGCGTGAAGGGGTAACAAACAAATAAACAAACTCACTTCCGCATTTATAGTATTCGTTAGGGATTATGGATAAAAAGTACGTTATGTCCTTCTCAGTACTTCTAACTATGTGTTTGCGAAATTTCAGCAAGATTGGTTTAGTAGATAAAGCGTGAAGGGGTAACAAACAAATAAACAAACTCACTTCCGCATTTATAGTATTCGTTAGGGATTATGGATAAAAGTACGTTATGTCCTTCTCAGTACTTCTAACTATGTGTTTGCGAAATTTCAGCAAGATTGGTTTAGTAGATAAAGCGTGAAGGGGTAACAAACAAATAAACAAACTCACTTCCGCATTTATAGTATTCGTTAGGGATTATGGATAAAAAGTACGTTATGTCCTTCTCAGTACTTCTAACTATGTGTTTGCGAAATTTCAGCAAGATTGGTTTAGTAGATAAAGCGTGAAGGGGTAACAAACAAATAAACAAATTCACTTCCGCATTTATAGTATTCGTTAGGGATTATGGATAAAAAGTACGTTATGTCCTTCTCAGTACTTCTAACTATGTGTATGCGAAATTTCATCAAGATTGGTTCAGTAAATAAAGCGTGAAGAGGTAACAAACGAACTCACTTTCACATTTATAATATTAGTTAGGATAGTTAGGATTCTTCAGGTCGCTGAGAAGAAATGCAATCAATATACAGGCTGATTTTTTATCTGAGTGACATATTTAATCCTGCGGCAGTATAAACTAATAAGTACTTTTGTAAACTACCGTTCATCCCGGGAAAAAGCACTGTTCCCGCGGGAAATTCACGCGGGCGAAGCCGCGGGCAACAGCTAGTGATTATATAAATAGTTTTCGACTTGAAACAGTGCCTTCTTTGAAGGTCCAAGTTTCCAAATTTTTGTCTTTATTGAAGCCAAAACCAGTTTTTGTAGAATTTTTGTCTGTTTGTATATATGTTTGTATGCGAATCACGAAAAAACTACTGAACCAAATGTGATGCTGTTTTCACTGTTGTATTATAGGAGGTCTAACTTAAAATCTAGCGTAAGTTTCATCAAGTTCAAGTTAAGCAAATAAAATTATTCTATTATATTCTATCAGGAAGCCGTCGGAACCTTTAGGACCGAGCAGCGAACACGACATCGAAGATATACTAACTAATTACCACATCATGAACGCGCCCGGACGGTTAGAGCGGGAACCTGAGAAACCTGATGAGAAACATGCTGAGAAACATGAGAAACCTAGCGAAACTGGTGAGAATCTTCTGTAGAAATATACAAAATAGTATCAATTTTAACAAGTTATCAAAATAATTCATCTGTACTACCCTTTTCTTTCTTATCGAGTGTGTTATTACTAACACTGGTGTCAGATTTTATTCAAGTCGCCTAAAGGCATCTGAGATGACTTTTACGACTACCGCCATCTAGTGGCAGTAGCCGTATACACACTAGTAAACTAAACAGTCAGCCAATTTGCAGGTTTCCTCACGATGTTTTCCTTCACCGTAAGCAGATGGTGGTCTATGAGGAAACTACCATAATTGAGTCAGATTGGTCTACAAACCCATGTGGCACAGGTAGGATTTAAACCTGGGCCGATCTTAGGCAGGTGTCATTACCGCTTGGCTACCACCGCTATACTACCCGAGAACTTAAGAAACTTGACGGCATTGGTGAGAAATGCAAAAGAAATATACAAAATAGCATTTATTTAAACGAATTGTCACTAGCTATCATCTTAACTACTCGAGAAACTTGAGAAACATGATAAACCTACCGACACTGGTGAGAAACATTGTAGAAATATACAAAATAGCATTATTTAAAGGATTTTTGTGCACTCAAAACGCAGGACTAAAATACTCTTATTAAATACTAGGTTTTGTCCGCGGATTCGCCCGCGTGAATTTCTATGGGAACAGTGTATTTTCCCGGGAGAAAAGGTATCTTATGTCCCCCTCAATACTTCTAACTATGTGTATGCGATATTTCAGGAAGATTAGTACAGTAGATAAAGCGTGAAGAGGTAACAAACAAACAAAATCTTTTATGCATTTATATTATTCATTCACCTTGCATATAAGTATGTTTAATATGCTGTTCTGATGTCGTAAAATAGAATCAGACGAGAAACCAGCCGAGAAACCCAATGAGAAACAGCCAGCAGATGAGAAACCTAGTGAGAAACCAACAGAAGAATCAATCCACACCATAGACGATGACGACGATCTTCCGCTTGGAGTTTGCAGCGCCCCTGTGTTCATCGAGATCCCTGTGGATGCGGGTGAGATTGTGTTCTCTGTAGAGACAGTCACGTCTGTGTTCCTTACGGGGCAGACAGAGCCAGCAGTGTGCAGTGTCCCTGTGTTCATCGAGATCCCTGTGGATGCGGGTGAGATTGTGTTCTCTGTAGAGACAGTCACGTCTGTGTTCCTTACGGGGCAGACAGAGCCAGCAGTGTGCAGTGTCCCTGTGTTCATCGAGATCCCTGTGGATGCGGGTGAGATTGTGTTCTCTGTAGAGACAGTCACGTCTGTGTTCCTTGCACGGGGCAGACATGGAGGCCCAGCAGTGTGCAGTGTCCACTGTGTTCATCAGAGATCCCTGTGGATGCGGGTGAGATTGTGTTCTCTGTAGAGACAGTCACGTCTGCATGTTCCTTACGGGGCCCAGACAGAGCCAAGCAGTGTGCCACGAGTGTCCCTGTGTTCATCAGAGATCCCTGTGGATGCGGGTGAGATTGTGTTCTCTGTAGAGACAGTCACGTCACCATGTGTTCCTTGCAGGGCAGACAGAGCCAGCAGTGTGCAAGTGTCCCTGTGTTCATCGAGATCCCTGTGGATGCGGGTGAGATTGTGTTCTGTGTAGAGACAGTCACGTCTGTGTTTCCTTACGGGGCAGACAGAGCCAGCAGTGTGCAGTGTCCCTGTGTTCATCCAGAGATCCCTGTGGATGCACGGGTGAGAGATTGTGTTCTCTGTAAGAGACAGTCACGTCTGTGTTCACTTACGGGAGCAGACAGAGCCAGCAGTGTGCACGGTGTCCCTGTGTTCATCGAGATCCCTGTGGATGAGATTGTGTTCTCTGTAGAGACAGTCACGTCTGTGTTCCTTACGGGGGCAGACAGAGCCAGCAGTGTGCAGTGTCCCTGTGTTCATCGAGATCCACTGTGGATGCGGGTGAGATTGTGTTCTCTGTAGAGACAGACACGTCTGTGTTCCTTACGGGGCAGACAGAGCCAGCAGGAGTGCTTGCAGGTGTCCCTGTGTTCATCGAGATCCCTGTGGATGCGGGTGAGATTGTGTTCTCTGTAGAGACAGTCACGTCTGTGTTCCTTACGGGGCAGACAGAGCCAGCAGTGTGCAGTGTCCCTGTGTTCATCGAGATCCCTGTGGACTGCGGGGTGAGATTGTGTTCTCTGTAGAGACAGTCACGTCTGTGTTCCTTACGGGGCAGACAGAAGCCAGCAGTGTACCCAGTGTCCACTGTGTTCATCCGAGATCCCTGTGGATGCGGGTGAGATTGTGTTCTCTGTAGAGACAGTCACGTCTGTGTTCCTTACAGGGCAGACAGAGCCAGCAGTGTGCAGTGTCCCTGTGTTCATCGAGATCCCTGTATATAAGGGTGAGATTGTGTTCTCTGTAGAGACAGTCACGTCTGTGTTCCTTACGGGGCAGACAGAGCCAGCAGTGTGCAGTGTCCCTGTGTTCATCGAGATCCCTGTGGATGCCGGAGGTGAGATTGTGTTCTCTGTAGAGACAGTCACGTCTGTGTTCCTTACGGGGCAGACTGGGAGCCAGCAGTGTGCAGTGTCCTGTGTTCATCGAGATCCCTGTGGATGCGGGTGAGATTGTGTTCTCTGTAGAGACAGTCACGTCTGTGTTCCTTACGGGGCAGACAGAGCCAGCAGTGTGCAGTGTCCCTGCTGTTCATCGAGATCCCTGTGGATGCGGGTGAGATTGTGTTCTCTGTAGAGACAGTCACGTCTGTGTTCCTTACGGGAGCAGACAGAGCCAGCAGTGTGCAGTGTCCCTGTGTTCATCGAGATCCCTGTGGATGCGGGTGAGATTGTGTTCTCTGTAGAGACAGTCACGTCTGTGTTCCTTACGGGGCAGACAGAGCCAGACAGTGTGCAGTGTCCCTGTGTTCATCGAGATCCCTGTGGATAAGGGTGGAGATTTGCTTTGCACCATAATTTACCTAAGCTTATATATTTATTTATTATATTTGTGCCCGCGACTTCGTTCGCGCGTAATTTACTAATGTTTATATCTCTGATTCTAAGCGACGTATCGAGATGAAACCGACGCTAGATTTTAGGTCAGACCTTAAACAATATAATAGTGGAAGCCGCATCGAATTTGGTTCAGTAGTTTTTGCGTGATGTGCGTACAGACATGCAGACAGAAAGACAAACAAAAATTCTAAAACGAATTGTTTTGGCTTCTGTTGGCCCTATAAAGACCCCTCGTAGTTTTTTTTACACGACTGACCAAAAAAGGAGTGTAATGTTTTCAGCGTTCATGTATCTAAGTATGTATATGTAAGTTTCTTTATTCCACCATAAGTCCTGAACGGCTTAACAGATTTTGATGTGAGGGGTATTGTTGGATTCCTTGCATTCCTCCGAGTGACATAGGCTATGTGACGTCATCATAAAAACAAAATGACGGATTATATACGCGATAAACAGATGACGGAAAAAATAAAATTTGATAAATCTTATCGAGTGTGGTATCAAAATAAAGGGCTTTAGAAGGCGATTTCAAAAATATATTTAACTTATAATTATGTTTGTAAAATACTTTTATTTGTATAAGATGGATAGGAAAGATCAACACCGTTGAATAGTCCATGTACAAAGCTCTTTGTTCAAAATTCCCTGTTTAAGAGCGCCTTCTAACTTTTTTTCCCAATTGATGCAGTTGTCGGACAACAGCAACAGTGATGCCTGTTGATATAATCTTTCATTAGAATTTACATTCTTTTTCCTTTCTCACTGCGGGCAGCATCATTTTAATCATTTTAAATTGCTTGACTTTTATTAGATCTACTAGTTTTTTATTAGCTTATTATTGTTCCAAAATTCAACTATAACGCACTCACACACACTCATACGTTTAAATAATTAGATAATAGTGTATACATAATATCTATCTATCAGTGAAAAGCCTTTAAATGACTGTATGTTTTTTAATTGTTGTTTATACATGTCATGTTAGTTGTTGGTTTTCTAAATAAATAAAAGTCGGAGATCGGTCTTCCGGCCTCGCTTACTTGGCTGGCAGCCCTTGATTTGTACGCAGCTCCTGGGACTGACTCCATATAAATATTGAACAAAGCTAATTATTAAAAATAAGACAAGTTTTTACTCAAAAAGTACATACAAACATATAAGTTATAACATTTTTTGAGAAATCGCCTTTTAAAGCCCTTCAATTTGATACCCCACTCGATAAGATTGATCAAATTTTATTTTTTTTAGTCCTGCTATTTATCGCATTTATAATCCCATAATTTTCCGCCGTTCGGGACTTATGGTGGAATAAAGAAAACTTACATATATGAACCTGAAAAACATAACCTCCTTTTTTGGTCAGTTGTGTAAAAAACAACCATCTGTGTATCAGTCGAGAGTACCACACGGGTCACCCTCTACGATAGATATTGATATATGGCAACAGCAATCCCGTTTGAATCCGTTGTCCACCTCCCAAAATCCCCATGTATGACCTTCTGATTTTATCTCAAACCCCCCAGTAAGCAGTTTGTATGAAAAAAAAACGATAAAGCTTCCACTGGTTATAGCCGCCACACACGATCAGTTTTAACTGACAGTTTTACTAGACAGTTTTAACTGTCAGTGTAAACAGCTGAGCGTGTGTTATATGGCTTGTACAAAAACTAACAGTTTTTATGGCACACACGCTCAGTTTTCACATGACAGTTAAAACTGATCGATTAAAACTGATCGTGTGTGGCTCCCGGAGCAAATTATGGTCGTTGCCCAGGGTCTTCTATGACATTTGGTCGAGCACAACCCAACCCAGATTAT
Organism: Ephestia elutella; assembly: GCA_018467065.1. NCBI lineage: Eukaryota > Metazoa > Arthropoda > Insecta > Lepidoptera > Pyralidae > Ephestia > Ephestia elutella. Next base: position 9,212,066 of record CM031587.1, on the reverse strand, counting down.
ACGATTAAAGTTTCCGCGGGCGAGTATCTATTAGTATATATACTATGTATACTAGCCTAGATGCTGCCCTAACTTTATATATAGTTATATAATATATAACTTTATTATATAGTTATCTATACATATAATAAAAGAGTAAAAATAATTTGTCTGTACATTAAATATTTTTTTTGTCTGAAATGGATAGATGGGCATCTAAAAAGAATAATAGAAAGCAAAAATATTATTTTGGATTTTCTTGTCTGTCTGTATGTATATCTTACGCGTTTCACGCAAAAACTACTGGACGGATTTGAATGAAACTTTTTTTGTTGTATAGCTATTAAGCCTGGGCAACATATAGGCTATAATTGATTTTGAAAACTGGAACACCTGATGAAGAACCTTAACAGAACAGCTAAACTCTAAGAAATATGAAAATGGCGCCTTAACAAAAGTCGTTCAACCTGATGAGCATTTTCTACTGACGTATAAATATTAAATAGGACACGGGATAGAACAAAGAGGGACTCGGGGTGGGAGTGGTGGTACACGGGAAATTGTAGATAACGAGCAGACGAAGATCGTTTATTGAATGAAATATCACTTTTTGATTCATTTTAACATCGCGAACATCGCGACTGTACATACTACATACATACGAGTACATAATATATTCTCGCGGGTCAGGGATAACCAAATGGCTGAAATTTTGAGTACTAGAGTTTACAGATTACTACAGTTTGGAGACACAAAGATTTTTCATCTAAGACGAAACTCACGCGGGCGAAGCCGCAGGCAACAACTAGTCTATTCTATGACATTTGGTCTAGCACAACCCCACCCCAGATTATACGATAACAGTTTCCACCAGGCAGTATCCAGGTCTATTCTCCAGGTCCACTTTGGCGCGTCGTCTCGTAGGCAAAGTGCGGGCGAGACCTTAGGCCGTGCAATGCCTTTTGCATACATGGACGAATTTCATCTTTGGCGCTGGCATTTCAAACCTTCTGATAAACCAGGGGCCTCGAAGGCCGAAGCTTGCGTCACGCAAGAGCCACAGCCCGAGCTGGAGTGCAAAGAGCAGGGCGACGCCGAAGGCGAAGTCCCCTTCGTATACATGCTCTGGATGACTTTTCGATTTCATCTTAAGACCAGGTCCAACCTGAGCTGCAAAAAACAAAATTCATATGCGCTTAACCGCGCGGCGTGCGCGTTGCAATAAGATAGTTTTTTGCACAACACAATGTTCTACTTTCGTTGGCACGATCGAACAGATTTTGTACCGATTTAGCAACTCTTTCTCAAATATCATTAAAAATATTAGTTTTAAAACAAAAGTGCTGTATGTAAGTGCATATACATAAACTAATTATATAAAAATATATATATGTTATCGCTGAAAATTTTAAGTTTCATGACTTGAAAGCTGAAATATTTTCTAAATTTTCGGAGCCTTTATGAATTAATTAAGCTAAAAAATATGCATTTTTATTAAAAAGTACACGGTTGAAACCTTAATAGAGATCATAATCTATATCCTGTATTTTTTCACTTCGTAAATAAACTCCTAATTAGGTAAGATTTCTTCATGAAAAATTACAATTATTTCGAATGTGGGGTTGGACCTGGCCTTAAACTCCCAGTAACCAGTCGAGATGCCTAGGCCGAAGGCGTTCCGCTTTAGCCAGCTTTTAAGCGCAAGGCCGATGGCCGAGTTGCGTATATAAAGCCGAGAGGCCAGGCGAATCCGAAGGCCAGGGCCGCCTCCAGCCGCGGCGCAAGCGAGACCGAAGGCAGAGTTGTTTCTTCATAGCAAAGAGCAAAAGCGAAAATAGTCTTTCGAGCTCTTTACCTAGTCCAAACCGACAGTCAAACAAACCTTCTACGTAGATGACTTTGCCTCTTCCTCCAATACTTTCCTCGAACAAACTCGAAACTGCAAAATTGTTTGTGATTTAGACTCGCCTTGCCTCTGGAGCCTCATGTACGCAGCTCGCCCTCGGCTGTTTACTGGGGATTTGAGATGAAATGAGAAGATCATCAATGTATGCAGAAGGAGGAGCTCGGTCTTTGGCCTCGTCCCGCTGTTTGCTCACAAACCCGGAGTTCGGTCTTCGACCTTATAGATAAAAAAACAACCATCTGTCAATCGGAAGTTACCACGGTCACCCTCTACGAGTAAGATAGGTAACCCTGTAGCCTTACCTATGACGGCAATCCCATTCGAGTCCGTTGTCCCCCCCCAAAAACCCCAGTCAAGATTGTACAATAAAAAATAATTATCGGCTCCTCCAACCAAAAGGTTGGCCTGGAAGAAATTGCATTTTGCGATAAGCCCGCCTTTTGCGCTCTTTTTTTGTATTTTATTTTTGTCTCTTTTTGTATGTTCTTTTTGTAAATGGTGCAATAAAGTGTTGATCTATCTATCTATCTATCTCCCCCTTAATTATCGACCCATCGCCATTACCTCCATACTATGTAAAGTTATGGAAAGGGTTCTCAACAAAAAGTTGCTCGCGTACCTAGAAAATGATCTCCTCAGTGATCATCAATATGATTTCCGCCAGGGACGATCTACTGGGGATCTTCTTGTGTACGTGACACACCAGCGGAGCGAGGCCATCGAGAAACACGGTGAAGCACTTGGTGTTTCTCTTGACAGCTGTCTGAAAGAGCTTTTGACAGGGTTTGGCACGCTAGTCTGCTGAGCAAGCTTCCAGCTTACGGCATCCCCGCTGCCCTCTGTAGCTGGATAGCTGGCTTTCCTGAGTGAACGATCGATCAAAGTGGTCATTGATGGCTGCTCGTCTCACAGTCCAATGGCTATTGACGCCGGTGTTCCTCAGGGGTCTGTCACTCTCCACAACGCTTTTCCTGCTGCACATCAATGACCTCCTTACACCCGGTATTGTTGGGTATGCAGATGACAGAAGAAGGAGCCATGGTTGAGCGAACTGACCTGACGCTAGACTACGTATCCCAGTGGGGGAGAAAGTAATCTGATCACTTTTAACGCTTCTAAGAGACGGGCGTGTCTATTCACCGCAAAAAGGAGCCCTTTCACCCTGTCTCCTACATTTCGGGGTACATCGGTTCCTATAACCGACAAACTTGAACTCCTTGGCATGGAGTTGATTTCAAAAGTCTCAACTTCGGCACCATCGATGAATCCAAAGCCCAAATAACTGCCAAAAAGCTGGGCATTCTCTGCAGAGTTAAGCGCTACTTGACTTTCTGGACAGCTTCTTACTCTTTATAAAGCTCAAAGTCCGTTCTTGCATGGAGTACTGCAGTCACCTTTGGGACGGCTCGGCAGAGAAGAGTACCAACTGGCCACTTTGGATTCGGTGGAACGCAAGACCAAGCCAGAAGAATAATCGGCGACGAAAAATTGACGAAATCTAAGCTCCACAGCCTAACTCATCGTCGAAAAGTTGCCTGCTTGTCGGTTTTCTACCGATTGTACTTCGGAGGAGTGTTGCTCATGAGCTGCATGAGCTCCATACCACCTGCCTATTTCTTCAACCGGACAACCAGACGCATTTCTGCGGGGCTTTATCATCCGTTCTTGGTTACGATATTCATCATCATCTCCAGTCATCGTTTTTAATGAGCATAGCGAAGCAGTGGAATTCCTTGCCTGCATCTGTGTTCCCGAGCACATACAACCCGACTCTCTTCAAAACCAGAGTGAATTGGCTGCTTCTGGGTGGCTCGTTACATCGTAGAACCTCATTTCTGTCCTCGGACAAGATTGTGGTCAAAGAGGCAAACACATCTATAATAAAAAAATAAATAATGTGTCAATAAAATCACAAAAGCTATAAACTACCACCAGCTATGGTTGTCGTCGCCCAGGGTCATCTATGACATTTGGTCTAGCATCCCCATCTATTATACTTTTCGCGGGTAGTGATCCAGGCGACGACCACAGCCAGTAATAGTTTATAGTTTTTCTCATACATGCTGGTTACTGGAGGTTTGAGATGAAATCAGAAGGTCATACATGTATACGAAGGACTCGGCCTTTGGCCTCGTCCCGCTCTTTGCTCATGAGACGGAGATAGCCTTCGGTCAATCTGAAGTTGTCAGTCACGTTTTTTATTGTTTAATAATTAGCTTGTTTCTTAAATATCTCCTTACAAACACATTTCTCTCTCTCTCTCTCAGCCCAAAGACGTCCACTGCTGGACAAAGGCCTCCCCCAAGGATTTCATCCATGGCGGGTTTTGCCGTAATCGCCACGCTTGGCAGGCGGGTTGGCGATCGCAGTGTGATGGCATAGTACGCGGAAAGATGCTGCTGCCCATCCTCCGGTGTTTTAAATCCCTTAGTCGCCTCTTGCGACACCCACGGGAAGAGATGGGTTGGTGCTATTCTAGGGCCACACCACAGGCCTTTAAACACATTTAATATGTATTTATTGATTGATTCAGGCCGCAACAAACAGTCCTCTGACCGCAACGACTGCCTCATGGTGCTGGAGAGTGTCCAGGTCAGCATCGACCCCAGTGCTCTCCTGCTGCCCGAGCTGGACCAGGAGATTGAGGAGATCGAGATCCTAGACAAGTCTGAACACGACCTGTGAGTTACATACAGATAGATATAAGATACTCATGTGAATTGCTAGAGAGTGGCCAGGTCAGCATCGACCCCAGTGCTCTCCTGCTGCCCGAGCTGGACCAGGAGATTGAGGAGATCGAGATCCTAGACAAGTCTGAACACGACCTGTGAGTTACATACAGATAGATATAAGATACTCATGGTGCTAGAGAGTGGCCAGGTCAGCATCGACCCCAGTGCTCTCCTGCTGCCCGAGCTGGACCAGGAGATTGAGGAGATCGAGATCCTAGACAAGTCTGAACACGACCTGTGAGTTACATACAGATAGATATAAGATACTCATGGTGCTAGAGAGTGGCCAGGTCAGCATCGACCCCAGTGCTCTCCTGCTGCCCGAGCTGGACCGAAGGAGATTGAGGAGATCGAGATCCTAGACAAATCTAGACGACCTGTGAGTTACATACAGATAGATATAAGATACTCATGGTGCTGAGAGTGGCCAGGTCAGCATCGACCCCAGTGCTCTCCTGCTGCCGGAAAGGACCAGGGAGATTGAGGAGATCGAGATCCTAGACAAGTCTGAACACGACCTGCGAGACACATGCAGATAGATATAAGATACTCATGGTGCTAGAGCGTGGCCAGGTCAGCATCGACCCCAGTGCTCTCCTGCTGCCCGAGAGCTGGACAGGAGATTAGGGGAGATCGAGATCCTGAACAGAGTCTGAGACACGACCTGTGAGTTACATACAGATAGATATAAAAGATACTCATGGTGCTAGAGAGTGGCCTGGAGGTCAGCATCGACCCCATTGATGCTCTCACTGCTGCCCAGAGCTTGGACCAGGAGATTGGGAGGAAGTCGAGATCCTAGACAAGTCTGAACACGACCTGTGAGTTACATACAGATAGATATAAGATACTCATGGTGCTAGAGAGTGGCCAGGTCAGCATCGACCCCAGTGCTCTCCTGCTGCCCGAGCTGGACCGAAGGAGATTGAGGAGATCGAGATCCCTAGAACAAGTCTGAACTTACGACCTGTGAGTTACATACAGATAGATATAAGATACTCATGGTGCTAGAGAGTGGCCAGAGTCAGCATCGACCCCAGGTGCTCTCCTGCTGCCCGAGCTGGACCCAGGAGATTGAGATGTCGAGATCCTAGACAAGTCTGAACACGACCTGTACAGAGTTACATACAGATAGATATAAAGATACTCATGGTGCTAGAGAGTGAAAGCCAGGTCAGCATCGACCCCAGGCTGCTCTCCTGCTGCCCGAGCTGGACCAGGAGACTGAGGAGATCGAGATCCTAGACAAGTCTGAACACGACCTGTGAGTTACATACAGATAGATACTAAGATACTCATGGTGCTGAAAGTGGCCAGGTCAGCATCGACCCCCAGTGCTCTCCTGCTGCCCGAGCTGGACCAGGAGATTGAGATCGAGATCCTAGACAAGTCTGAACACGACCTGTGAGTTACATACTAGATAGATATAAGAATACTCATGGTGCTAGAGAGTGGCCAGGTCAGCATCGACCCCAAGTGCTCTCCTACTGCTGCCGAGCTGGACCAGGAGATTGAGATCGAGATCCTAGACAAGTCTGAACACGACCTGTGAGGGCCCATACAGATAGATATAAGATACTCATGGTGCTAGAGAGTAGCCAGGTCAGCATCTGAAACCCCAGTGCTCTCCTGCTGCCCGAGCTGGACCAGGAGATTGAGGAGATCGAGATCTAGATGAAGTCTGAACACGACCTGTGAGTTACATACAGATAGATATAAGATACTCATGGTGCTAGAAAGTGGCCAGTTCAGCATCGACCCCAGTGCTCTCCTGCCCATTTGGACCAGGAGATTGAAGTCAGATCTAGACAAGTCTGAACACGACCTGTGAGTTACCTTACAGATAGATATAAGATACTCATGGTGCTAGAGAGTGGCCAGGTCAGCATCGACCCCAGTGCTCTCCTGCTGCCCGAGCTGGACCAGGAGATTGAGATCGAGATCTAGACAAGTCTGAACGACCTGTGAGTTACATACAGATAGATATAAGATACTCATGGTGCTAGAGAGTGGCCAGGTCGGCATCGACCCCAGTGCTCTCCTGCTGCCCGAGCTGGACCAGGAGATTGAGGGAGATCGAGATCCTAGACGAGTCTGAACACGACCTGTGAGTTACATACAGATAGATATAAGATACTCATGGTGCTAGAGAGTGGCCAGGTCAGCATCGACCCCAGTGCTCTCCTGCTGCCCAGTGCTCTCCTGCTGCCCGAGCTGGACCAGGAGATTGAGATCGAGATCCTAGACAAGTCTGAACACGACCTGTGAGTTACATACAGATAGATATAAGATACTCATGGTGCTAGAGAGTGGCCAGGTCAGCATCGACCCCAGTGCTCTCCTGCTGCCCGAGCTGGACCAGGAGATTGAGATCGAGATCCTAGACAAGTCTGAACACGACCTGTGAGTTACATACAGATAGATATAAGATACTCATGGTGCTATGAGAGTGGCCAGGTCAGCATCGACCCCAGTGCTCTCCTGCTGCCCGAGCTGGACCAGGAGATTGAGATCGAGATCCTAGACAAGTCTGGAGCACGACCTGTGAGTTACATACAGATAGATATAAGATACTCATGGGTGCTAGAGAGTGGCCAGAGTCAGCATCGACCCCAGTGCTCTCCTGCTGCCCGAGCTGGACCAGGAGATTGAGGAGATCGAGATCCTAGACAAGTCTGAACACGACCTGTGAGTTACATACAGATAGATATAAGATACTCATGGTGCTAGAGAGTGGCGGAGTCAGCATCGACCCCAGTGCTCTCCTGCTGCCCGAGCTGGACCAGGAGATTGAGATCGAGATCCTAGACAAGTCTGAACACGACCTGTGAGTTACATACAGATAGATATAAGATACTCATGGTGCTAGAGAGGTGGCCAGGTCAGCATCGACCCCAGTGCTCTCCTGCTGCCCGAGCTGGACCAGGAGATTGAGGAAGATCGAGATCCTAGACAAGTCTGAACACGACCTGTGAGTTACATACAGATAGATATAAGATACTCATGGTGCTAGAGAGTGGCCAGGTCAGCATCGACCCCAGTGCTCTCCTGCTGCCCGAGCTGGACCAGGAGATTGAGAGGGAATCGAGATCCTAGACAAGTCTGAACACGACCTGTGAGTTACATACAGCTAGATATAAGATACTCATGGTGCTAGAGAGTGGCCAGGTCAGCATCGACCCCAGTGCTCTCCTGCTGCCCGAGCTGGACCAGGGAGATTGAGGAGATCGAGATCCTAGACAAGTCTGAACACGACCTGTGAGTTACATACAGATAGATATAAGATACTCATGGTGCTAGAGAGTGGCCAGGTCAGCATCAAGCCCCATTGATGCTCTCCCTGCTGCCCGAGCTGGACCAGGAGATTGAGATCGAGATCTAGACAAGTCTGAACACGACCTGTGAGTTACATACAGATAGATATAAGATACTCATGGTAGCAGAGAGGTGGCCAGGTCAGCATCGACCCCAGTGCTCTCCTGCTGCCCGAGCTGGACCAGGGTGAGGAGATCGAGATCCTAGACAAGTCTGAACACGACCTGTGAGTTACATACAGATAGATATAAGATACTCATGGTGCTAGAGAGTGGCCAGGTCAGCATCGACCCCAGTGCTCTCCTGCTGCCCACTTCCCCAGTGCTCTCTGCTGCCCGAGCTGGACCAGGGGTGGGAAGATTGAGATCGAGATCCACAGACAAGTCTAGACGACCTGTGAGTTACATACAGATAGATATAAGATACTCATGGTGCTAGAGAGTGGCCAGGTCAGACATCGACCCCAAGTGCTCTCCTGCTGCCCGAGCTGGACCAGGAGATTGAGATCGAGATCCTGGGTAAGTCTGAACACGACCTGTGAGTTACATACAGAGAGATATAAGATACTCATGGTGCTAGAGAGTGGCCAGGTCAGCATCGACCCCAGTGCTCTCCTGCTGCCCGAGCTGGACCAGGAGATTGAGGAGATCGAGATCCTAGACAGAGTCTGAACACGACCTGTGAGTTACATACAGATAGATATAAGATACTCATGGTGCTAGAGAGTGGCCAGGTCAGCATCGGCCCCAGTGCTCTCCTGCTGCCCGAGCTGGACCAGAGATTGAGATCGAGATCTAGACAAGTCCTGAACACGACCTGTGAGTTACATACAGATAGATATAAGATACTCATGTGGTGCTATGAGAGTGGCCAAGTCCAGTCATCGACCCCAGTGCTCTCCTGCTGCCCGAGCTGAGACCAGGAGATTGAGATCGAGATCTAGACAAGTCTGAACACGACCACTGTGAGTTACATACAGATGGAGATATAGATACTCATGGTGTAGAGAGTGGCCAGGTCAGCATCGACCCCAGTGCTCTCCTGCTGCCCGAGCTGGACAGGAGATTGAGATCGAGATCCTGAAGACCGTCGAACGACCTGTGAGTTACATACAGATAGACAGATATAAGGTCTCATGGTGCTAGAGAGTGGCCAGGTCAGCATCGACCCAGTGCTCTCCTGCTGCCCGAGCTGGACCAGGAGATTGAGATCAGATCTAGAACAAGTCTGAACGACCTGTGAGTTACATACAGATAGATATAAGATACTCATGGTGCTAGAGAGTGGCCAGGTCAGCATCGACCCCAGTGCTCTCCTGCTGCCCGAGCTGGACCAGGAGATTGAGGAGATCGAGATCTAGACAAGTCTGAACACGACCTGTGAGAGTTACATACAGATAGATATAAGATACTCATGGTGCTAGAGAGTGGCAAGTCAGCATCGAGCCAAGTGCTCTCCTGCTGCCCGGAGAGAGGCTGGCCCAAACTGTTCCAGGAGATTGAGGAGATCGAGATCCCTAGACAAGTCTGAACACGACCTGTGAGTTACATACAGATAGATATAAGATACTCATGGTGCTAGAGATATGGCCAGGTCAGCATCGACCCCAGTGCTCTCCTGCTGCCCGAGCTGGACCAGGAGATTGAGATCGAGATCCTAGACAAGTCTGAACACGACCTGTGAGTTACATACAGATAGATATAAGATACTCATGGTGCTAGAGAGTGGCCAGGTCAGCATCGACCCCGGAGGAGTGCTCTCCTGCTGCCCGAGCTGGACCAGAATTGAGATTGAGATCGAGATCATTAAAGTCTGAACACGACCTGTGAGTTACATACAGATGAGTGTAAGATGCTCATGGTGCTAGAGAGTGGCCAGGTCAGCATCGACCCAGTGCTCTCCTGCTGCCCGAGCTGGACCAGGAGGTTGAGATCGAGATCCTGAGACAAGTCTGAACACGACCTGTGAGTTACATACAGATAGATATAAGATACTCATGGTGCTAGAGAGTGGCCAGGTCAGCATCGACCCCAGTGCTCTCCTGCTGCCCGAGCTGGACCAGGAGATTGAGATCGAGATCCTAGACAGAGTCTGAAGTCTGAACACGACCTGTGAGTTACCTGTGAGTTGCATACAGATAGATATAAGATACTCATGGTGCTAGAGAGTGGCCAGGTCAGCATCGACCCCAGTGCTCTCCTGCTGCCCCGAGCTGGACCTGTGACAGGAGAGTTGAGGAGATCGAGATCCGTAGACAAGTCTAGAACACGACCTGTGAGTTACATACAGCACAGCATAGATATAAGATACTCATGGTGCTAGAAGAGAGTGGCCGAGGTGCAGCATCCGACCCCAGTGCTCTGTTGCTGCCCGAGCTGGACCAGGAGATTGAGAGATCCAGGATCTAGACAAGTCTGAACACGACCTGAGTGAGTTACATACAGATAGATATAAGATACTCATGGTGCTGAAGAGTGGCCAGGTCAGCATCGACCCCAGTGCTCCTGCTGCCCGAGCTGGACCAGGAGATGGTGCTAGAGAGTGGCCAGGTCAGCATCGACCCCAGTGCTCTCCTGCTGCCCGAGCTGGACCAGGAGATTGAGGAGATCGAGATCCTAGACAGGAGTCTGAACACGACCTGTGAGTTACATACAGATAGATATAAGATACCTCATGGTGCTAGAGAGTGACGGGCCCAGGTCAGCATCGACCCCAGTGCTCTCCTGCTGCCCGAACTGCTGGACCAGGGAGATATGATTGAGATCGAGATCCTAGACAAGTCTGAACACGACCTGTGAGTTACATACAGATAGATATAAGATACTCATGGTGCTAAGAAAGTGGCCAGGTCAGCATCGACAGTGCTCTCCTGCTGCCCGATACTCATGGACCAGGAGATCCTGTGGGATCGAGATCCTAGACAAGTCTGAACACGACCTGTAGGTTATACAGATAGATATAAGATACTCATGGTGCTAGAGAGTGACCAGGTCAGCATCGACCCCAGTGCTCTCCTGCTGCCCGACTGGACCAGGAGATTGAGCTGGACCAGGAGATTGAGGAGATCGAGATCCTAGACAGAGTCTGAACACGACCTGTGAGTTACATACAGATAGATATAAGATACTCATGGTGCTAGAGAGTGGCCAGGACCAGCATCGACCCCAGTGCTCGACCCCAGTGCTCTCCTGCTGCCGAAGCTGGACCGGAGTGCTGAGAGATCACCGAGATCCTAGACAAGTCTGAACACGACCTGTGAGTTACATACAGATAGATATAAGATACTCATGGTGCTGAAGGTGGCCAGGTCAGCATCGACCCAGTGCTCACTGCTGCCCGAAACTGGACCAGGAGATTGAGGAGATCGAGATCCTATACACGTCTGAACACGACCTGTTAGTTACATACAGATAGATATAAGATACTCATGGTGCTAAGAGAAGGTGGCCAGGTCAGCATCGACCCCAGTGCTCTCCTGCTGCCCGAGCTGTGGACCAGGAGATTGAGATCGAGATCCTAGACAAGTCTAGACACATGACCTACGAGTTACATACAGATAGATATAAGTCCTGTGGTGCTGAGAGTGGCCAAGGTCCTTGCTGACCCAGTATCCTGCTGCTGACTAGTTGGAGTTGAGATCGAGATCTAAGACAAGTCTGAACACGACCTGTGAGTTACATACAGATAGATATAAGATACTCTCATGGTGCTAGAGAGTGGCCAGGTCAGCATCGACCCCAGTGCTCTCCTGCTGCCCGAGCTGGATGGCAGGAGATTGAGATCGAGATCCTAGACAAGTCTGAACACGACCTGTGAGTTACATACAGATAGATATAAGATACTCATGGTGCTAGAGAGTGGCCATGTGTGAGTCAGCATCGACCCCAGTGCTCTCCTGCTGCCCGAGCTGGACCAGAGAGATTGAGGAGATCGAGATCCCTAGACAAGTCTGAACACGACCTGTGAGTTTACATACAGATAGATATAAGATACTCATGGTGCTAGAGAGTGGCCAGGTCAGCATCGATTCCCCAGTGCTCTCCTGCTGCCGAGCTGGACCAGGAAGATTGAGAGATCGGATCTAGACAGAATCTGAACACGACCTGTGAGTTACATACAGATATGATATAAGTCTCATGAATTGCCACAGAAGGTGGCCAGGTCAACATCGACCCAGTGCTGTTGCTGCCCAGGCTGGACCAGGAGATTGAGGAGATCGAGATCCTAGACAAGTCTGAACACGACCTGCTGGAGTTACATACAGATAGATATAAGATACTCATGGTGCTAGAGAGTGGCCAGGTCAGCATCGACCCCAGTGCTCTCCTGCTGCCCGAAGCTGGACCAGGAGATTGAGGAGATCGAGGATCTAGACAAGTCTGGAACACGACCTGTGAGGTTACATACAGATAGATATAAGATACTCATGGTGCTAGAGAGTGGCCAGGTCAGCATCGACCCCAGTGCTCTCCTGCTGCCCGAGCTGGACCAGGAGATTGAGATCAGAGATCTAGACAAGTCTGAACACGACCTGTGAGTTACATACAGATAGATA